>JASJOG010000046.1:1690000-1921925 GCA_030142905.1 Heliopora coerulea
CTTTATTCACTAATTTGCATATTAGGTGGTGAACTTCACAAGACATTTAAAAAAACTTCCAGTTCATGCTTTATCAGGTCTATAACACTCTAAAACTATCACCTCATGTTTTAAATCCCAATAAAGCACTCCTGCTTGGTTTTTAAATATTACTTAAGACATATCAGTTTGCAATTAAATGTATTCTTTCTTTTGCAGGGATCAAACTCAAGTCCAAAAAGGTAGTTTATATTAAAGTGCATTATTTTTGTACTGCCATAGTTTAAAGTAGCACATACAGTATTATATCTTCATTTTTTTTCTTTTGTGGTGTGGAAGAAATGAAGAAATTGTGTTGTGTGGCACAATAATTATAACTGCTAAGGATCTTGAACTTACCAGTATTCATGTGCCAATTTTTATTCATTTCAGGACCAGACACCCCAGCAACTGCTGGTTCCCATTTATCTTCACAACCACAATGGAGGAGCCAAGCCAAGCACCCCCAACATCAACCTCAAGAATTTCAAGCAGGAAGGTTCCCACAAAGACCCAACTCAATGTTGCCTTTCAATCCAAGGTCCCAGCCACCAAAATTTCATATGCAGCTAATGCAACAGTCTCCATCCAGAAGCCCATACCATCAGCAACAACAGGAAGTGCCTCAACATCTACCACAACCACGAGCACCACCACAGTTTATTGCTCACCAGCCACATACTGTGCATGACTCAAATTGTACATTTGGCCCAGAACCACACCCTGTATGTGGTCAACAATTTCTCTGTAGGAATTTAGGACCACCTGTAAACCAGAGATGGATTGATCCATGGGGGAATTTCCATCCCAATGGTCAACCAGTTAAGCAGGGGCAGTTTATGACAAGACCAAGATGGCCTGCAGTTCATCCTTGGGAGCAACCACCAGTTCCAAACAAACCAACCTTTCCTCTCTCCCATCAAAATGATTTGTAAATCCTTATAAACTCTGCAATAAATGTGAATGACAAGCTAAATATTCAGTTCTCTGATTTAAATTTAATTTTGATTAATGGATATAACCAGCTAATCTTTCCTAGTTTTACATGCTAGAAAGGGGCAGTCCATGTGAATCTCCCTAAGCCAAGAGTGGCAAAAGGCATTTCAAAAGGTTACAACATCACACCAACCATTCGAATTTTATTGTGAGAGAACTGGTACCAAGAACCAGGCTTCCTGCACTTGGACTTTGAGTGAGGGGGATGTGCCAGAGCAAATGCCTATGTTTGCAAAAGTACAGCACTGTATGGGACAATCAGCAAACATTGAAAAACAGGCAGCAGGGTGCAGCAGAACACTGGATGTTTACCATGATTAATCTGAGTCAGAGAGGTGCACAAACTTTGGATACTGTAGCTGGGCATAGCAGACTGCTATTCTGAAGTTGCCTTGAGTTTCCTATTTACTTTCTACACCAAATGGGTTTGTGAGACTGCATTACATGTTCACATGACAGACAAATTCCACAAAGCAAATACAAATTGAATTGCCATGGAGATTCCTATGGTTTGAATCATAGCAGCAACAAATAAGAATGTTTCCACATGATGTCCAACATGTTTACAGTGAGGTTATGTAGTAATTTGCTTTGTGAACAAATTAACAGACTTTCTGTTAATATGATTATAGAAATATGTAATTAAAATGTAGAAAACATTGTCTATGTAGTTTCATGCATAGTTAATCCCTGTGCATTGCTTATACCAGTTTTATTTTGATATAAATAAGTTTACTTAACCAATAAAACATATTCATTAAGAATACTTCAATATTAACTTGATCCTTGGGCAGATCCTAGTAATTGCTGTATGGTATATCTAGGATGTACCATTATCTCCAAATTGTTAGGCCCAACCTGGAGTCGATATTACACTGTTTCCTTTAGTAATCAACAGGTTTTCCCCCAAATGATACAACAAAGCCAAGCTGCCTCCCAATGCACCAGCAATACCAATAGCTCGAACACCAGCTAAAAAAATCAAAACAATTCTGCATCATTATTGATTACTTAACATATGAGATCTGTATGGGAAGGAATTTGCACAAGGTTTGTTTTCAACACCCATCTACAAAACAACTTTTGCCAAGGATTCCCCATTAAAGGACACAGGATTACAGTATCAGGGTTCATTTTGTTAAAAAATAATAGGAGGAAATAAGAAAGTAGCCAGAGAATTGAAACTAGAATCCCCAAACATGCATTCTGGTGTATTTTTAGGAACCCAAGAGCCAATTTTTGGAGGCCATTGTGAACATCATAACCAAGAGAATGAGATTGATTAGAATTTTCATTAGCATAACCAATAGTTTCTCCTAAGCTTCATTCAAAAAATGCTGCAATGCTTTTCATTCCTTTGTTACAAGTGTGTACATCTCTATATTATTAGAAATGACAAATCCATACTGTGGAATACAAAAAGTACTCTGGCACAAATACTAAAAGTTGCCCCACAACTTGAGTCAAGTGTTGGCAACTTTTAAAAACAAGGCACATTCTCCATATGCAGCTCTATTCATGCTTATGAGTTACAAATGTGGCAATACTTCTCGACGACTGTAGTGAGTAAATCACATAAATCAGAATGAACAATCACTTGTGATAATCTTAACCTGTAGATCACCTCTTAGCACAACCCCACCTGAAGTGGGGAAAGTAATATAGGGAACATCCCAAAAGAGGATTACGGTAATATGCCATTTTAGAGTAAATGCATCAGCTTTTTGTATAGGGTAGTTACCTCAAACCTCAGTAACTATGTTGGACAGCAACTGATCAGGGGTTACTAAGTTAACTTAAGAACTGTGATACATCAACGAAACTCTGGAAGAAACTCATTTTCCATGTCAACTATTATTTTGTGGGTCTTGTTAGCTTCAACAGCCTTTTGCTGGGCTGATTAGTATTAGGTTGTTCTAATAAAAACATCCACATGAAGTTGCATGGTTTGTTTCGATCCAGTCTTGAGCAGTCCCTCATTAGAGGTTCAAAACAATTGAAAATTGAGAAAAGTGACCTGTCATTGGTCATTTACAAGAGGTAGCTGCAGTCTCTTGCACAAAGTGGTCCATTATAAACAACTCAGTGATATTTATTTGATGAAGTGAATTTTGGTAATGTGGACCATATGTCACTTCCTGAAATTGTTTTGTGACAATTTCTTGAAGTCTAGTAAACCAACCTGTTGACTTGAATATGACACCTGTAGAAACAGCCGCAGCAATGGAGTTGTACTGGTCCTCTTTGTCTCGTAATTTTCCAATTCCATAATCCAGTGTTGAGTACATCAAAGCTGTTTGGATGAACAGGAGTTTAATACCATTAGAAAATTTGAGATGAAGACTATAACTTTTTATTTACATAACATTTAAGTCTACAAAGTACAATACCTAAAACACCCAAACTGTTTGCAACAAATGGTCCTCTTCTTGTGCAACCATTTAAAACACTAGAAAGTTAAGAATATGGATTTCCTTAGTACTGAGCCCATTCCCATTCAGATGCTACAACGGAAAGATCATGCAAATTCCAATTAACTGATTAGCATTTTAATATTCAAATGCTGAGTAATATAAAAACAGTCAGCCTATGTGGATTTTCAATACAGAATATCCAATATGCTAGGGTCAACTAAAGTCCTGTCCAGTTGTTTACTCTTGCAACCCTAGCCAAAGGGAACCATGAACTACTTTTGGATTGAAAACAATAGTTTGAAAACCTCTGAACTAAACAAATGTCTGAACATTTATCCAGCCTGTACATCAATCATTTTCCATTGTTCTCTTCTCTTCTCTGACACCATATAAACTTAACTCAAAGGTCACCTAACGACAACATCTATCTTATATTAGCTGTGTCATAAAAAACAGTTCCTGTCTTTTTGAGGAACTTATAAAATTGATACATGGAAATCAGAAGAATGATTCTTTGTTAAACTTGTATGGTTATATATACAAGAAACAGAGAGTGTACCTGTTCATTCGTAGTTTCATTGTTTTTCCATCTGGGTTTTTAATGCCCTCAAAGAATCCCCAACTTCCACCAATGACCAAGCCTACAGTAATAATAAATTTTTAATTTATATTAATTAAACTACAAACACATTGTCATGACTGTAAGTTTACAGGTAAGTGGAAATATATTAATTTTTGCTCAAATTAGATCCTTGAAATTTTGAGTAATGGGATATAGGAGTAGTGTCAACTTGTATAAATGATATACAATGAAACCCCTCCATAACATGCTTTGTTAAAAAGTGTGACTTGGTATAATGCAGTTGATTCATGGACTCCAAAGTTCTCATTACCAGTCCTCCTCTGTACTATTGCACTGTGTTATAGTAACTATGACATAATTGTATTGGTAAATCTGTTACCAGACAAAACTGTTATTGTAAATCATTTCACAAGTATATTACAGTGCTCAAAATCAAGCCCAAATGAGAAAAGCTGTAATTGCCATTTCTTTATTACTGACATATCCTAACATTTTTAACAATGAACAGGCACCCTGACAGAAACTGAGCCCATAACCTCTTGATCTCTGAAAAGATGTGCCAACCATTGAACTATAAAAACTCAGACAGTGACAGAAATGGTGTGGTATCTAACATGACTGACTGCTTCAAGGCTCAAACTACCACAGGCACATGTGCACGGATACACGTAAAATTCAAGATGTGCATGTAACTTTTGTCACTTACATGCACTGCGTGCATGTAGAAATTTTCACACAGTGACAGCATGAGCTGCACTTTGTAATCAGCATCATTATCTTAGCTTCAGAGTAACAATTGGATATAGGATGTATTGGTAGTTTGTAGCAAATAGCATATCAATATTATTTAGCTGATAATTGAATCATGAACAATTCCAATCCACTGTCCAATCTTATGCCCGTCTTTTTGCCATAATCATCAAGTGAGCCTGCGTTCTGAGAAGTCTAACTTGAAAACTTCAAGTAAACCAAATCATTATTGAAAAGAAGTGAAATTGTGTTTTGAGAATTTTTTAGTATGTGTCTGTGCACATAAATAATTGGTGGTGCAAGTAGTTAAAAAAATTAGGTGCATGCTGTTCATGTAAGATTTTCCTATAAATTCAAGCCTTGTGCTTGAATGACAATTGTTAAAATTGCAAACAAGACAGTTATTAATTGTAATCTCAATGGTGATACTTCCTCTGCATTTAAACAGGTAACAGAAACTGACTTCTTCCAAGATGGATAAAAAGACAAAATTAATGTTACTCCATTTTATTGGTGGGATTAACCACATGCTATGAAAATTTTTGGTGTTGCAGCATGTGTATACAATTACACACCTTACATTAAGAGAACTATAATTTTTAAGGGTGCAGAAAACTTTTCAATTTAAATAGCCTGAGAGAATGGGCATCAATAAATTTATGGATATTTCAAAAATCATGGAAATTATCAGCTAGGTGTCATCTTGACCAATATTTTCCATGCTGTAAGGAATTTATTAGGACCCAACAATGAACTACTGTATGTGCAACAAGTATCTGGTGATTTCAACTCACCAGTCATATATGATGAACCAATCCCAGAAAACATTCTCTCTCCCCAAGTCCTTGTTTTCTTGTGGTCTGTTGGGAATACAAATTCAGCACCACCACCCTGAAAAATCAAAAATATACAAAAGATTAATAAAAACTGTACACAACAATCTGCCCATTAACCAGAGAATTCCCTGCCCTCTGATGCCTAGCTCCTAAAAGGACAGTACATACAAAAAATCAAAGACCTGCAGCCTAATTAAATAAAATGTCAGTGATTGGCACTGACAAGATACAATTACCACACTCTTGTGCAACTGGCAAGCATGTGTCATCAATTGGCCACTTCAGGAACCACACAAACTGGGCACTAATTAACATCTGTACAAAATTGTGGGGCTGTTTTTGGTGATGCTCTCTTGCTTTTGAAAGTGGAATTTACCACAAACATTACCAAACTAGCACTGTTTGTACATTTTAAAGTGTCTAATCATGGTTCTAAAATGGAATTGTTGTGTTTCCCTTTGTACAAACAACTGGATGCTAAAACAAAGATGAAAACCCCCCCAGACAGCCCCGCAATTCCATGTGGGGCATTAATTCATACCTAGTCCATGCAGTTTCTGAAGTGGTTAATACACTGACTGCCTAGAAAAGTCACTTGAACAGCCGGTTACTAATGTTGCCTGCCAACATGTCTCAGATGCCTTGAGAATCCTCATACACCTGCAACCCTGAGAAATGAGTAAACTTTGCCAAGTAGCAGTATTACCTGTTGAAGATATGAAGGATCTATACTTAAATAAGGCGAAAGCGGCGAAGTGTTTGAGTTGACTGAAAGAGAAAGAGATATGTTTAAAATTAGGAAGAGGTACTTATTCATAGATTAGACATACTAACTCTGTGAATTAATATGAATTAGTAGAGTTAAGTTTATGGAAATAACTGTTACACGGGTTTAATTCCGTGAAGCATGTATCTTTGTATCAAATACATCCAAACATCTCCTAACTCTACTAAATTAACTAAGATATAAATTCAAACTCAACATAAAATGCAGTCATGGTATTGAACGTTTCGTAATACATCGATTTTTAGAGACTAAAAAGCTCTCTTTTATTCACTCAACATACCTGAAACGCCCATACTGGGATCATTTGAAGAATAATCATCTGCATAACGTCCATCATTTCGACCGAAATTCATCGTGGACGACCAGTTTCAAGATTTTTCAAAGATTACAAAGCTAAAGTTCACCTTAAGTACTCCATTTTATTCAGACGTAACGAGCGTGTATCTCGTGCATAATTTCCGGGTACAGAATAACATAGATATAACAATCCCCCGGAATATTTTTGGGTACTTTTTAACGAGTAGTAAAAAGTGGTAACTAGTCGCCAGCAACATGCCCTACTTACCAATAATTCATAAGCAAAAAGGCAAAGAAATTAATGCCTAATCATTAGTTTTTTGTGAAATATGAAATGGCCCAGAATTATGTATGAAATGCACTATAGCTCCACTTCAATTCATCTTGTAAATCCCACATAGGTTGCCATTTATATTGGTTATATTATGTATATATAAAGATAAACACATTTTACAAGTTCATCAATAAAGCCTCAGGATATCAGGAGAGATCAGTTTATTTCAGTTCACATGTAACTGTCTGAACTAAACTTTCTAACTATCAAAAACACTGTTTTAACAGTCAGTCATGTGGAAAATGAACCAACGCTTTCAGTCTTTTTGACCAAACTGACATTTCTTATTTATAACTATATGTGTACACTTACAAGGGTGAAATATAAATTGACTTGGGTCAATTACAGTTGTTTTTTATGCAATCTATTTCAGACTACATGAGAAAATCACCATTCACTTGAAGCATTGCAAACAGTATCAAAGTGTGACCAAGTTTTGTTGTGAATTCCATGCATGCTTAGCCTGAAAATTTCACAAGTTGACCTCAATCCTGGTTGGTAAGATTAAATGAATTATTATCCATCAATTCCCAGACTTTCTCCCTCAGTGTGTTCACCATTTCACCAGCAACAAACAGGTGTGTCTCATCCAAGTCCTCAATGATAAACTTCTTTCCAAATGCCAGAGTTTCATCCAGATGTAATAAGAACTGTTTCAAGACTGCATCACTACAACCATCACAAAAAAGAAATTGTAAGCTAAATCAATAGTTTATAAATGGGCAGATGTTTACTTTTCAAGGAATCTTGAGTTACCAACAATAAGCTTTGTATTCCTGCAGAAACTCCTGGAAAATTCCATTATGTACCGTTAATTTTGAATTTGGATCAGTGAAGAGTACAAACTTGGCAGCAGAAAACGTACTAATGCAATATGATTATGATTATACTGTAAATACTCTTGCCATTTGTTTGCTGCAAGTTGACAATTTGCAAACCCAGTGCTAATTGCTAATTTTAAGTTACTGACCACTATGGCAAGCAATAAAACTTATTCTTGTTCTTACTGGTCTCTATGGCAAGTGCTTTGCAGAGAATTCCTTCGAGGTATGGTGATACTTACCACTCGATCAGAACTCCTTTCAGCACATTCACCATAATGAGTATCAGCCACCAGGTTCCACGAACACGGTGCATATGAGGACTGGAGCGAGTATCAAAACTAAGATCTATCACAAAGTAGCCTTTTCCATGATTAATAAACCTCGTTGAGACGTTTGAAAATATATACTTGAAACGTCGACGTAAAAAATAACGATTTAAGACAGACTTCCAACCGATCGAACAGCATTCGGAATTATGGATTTTGTTTGCAACGGATTTGGTTTCCCTTCCTCCAAAAAAACAAGATGGCACGGAAGTCGTGAACGGGCCAATTCTCTGATACGATGCTCAGTGGAGTTTTCAGAACGTATTGAAACATTCGCCAAAGAATCATGAAGAAGAATTCTGGTCTTATGAGTGAAACTGCATACGCAAGAGTGACGAGTCGAAAGCGATAATTGTTTCCTGCAGATAGGCAGATGGCATAGCCCATACCTCACTTTACGATAACTTGCATCATTGGAACACGATTGGGAGTTTTAAAATGTGAAAGTGGTTCTGTTGTATAAATCAATGTCGCTTAAAACTTTTGCCCGGACCTTGCTAGGAGAGCTGACAGTTCGCCCTGTGCAGGCTGCACAGCGTCCCTCCCACTACTACGCATGGATTGACGCCCATAGTTTTAAGTATGATTTTCTTTGCATTGATTTCCTTAAGTGACAACTTTTAATTCGCCTTTTAAAACACATTTTTATCGTTAGTGAATTAACAGTTGTTCCGCGATTCTCGAACAGGCAATTTCTGATGTTTTCTGTTCGGAATAGCTTTTAAATCAATCTTATTTGATAATACTTGAAGAGAGGGGATCTGATCGCAAATCGAATGATGTTAAAAGAAAAAGAAAAATATTACTGATTAGTCTTTTTCAGTCTGAAATTTTTCCTCCAATAATTATCTCAATCTAGTACCATTGCCTTCAAGATGAGCCTGTCAGACAAAGGTGAATTCAGTTTCACCACCTTTCCACCAACAATCCCCTAAAACATTAACGAGAGTTCAATGGACTAGGTAAAAAAGACAAACACTAAACACAGTTGCTCCCTAGAAAGGGTAGAGCTTGGCAGACTTGGACACTCAGTGGGTTGCTGGACCAACATTTGAACTGGTCTCATGCAAACTAAAACAAGGATTTGTATGTGATCCTTCTCAGTATTTGCAGCACAATAACTTAAATCTTAACTTTGACATTTAGAGATTATAGTTCATTCAAGAGTTGTATCACATTCACATTCAGCAGCCTGGGAAAACCACTTGACTGACCAATAACTAGAAGTTACTGGTCAAAACGTCCATTGAACCTTGAGACATTTTGCATGCTGTAAAAGCAACACAATGCATTCTACCTTTACCACTTCACCAACAAATGATGAATTAAAGGAAATGTAAAAAAAATTAACGAAATATAGCCACCAGAATGGTTTTATCATTCATCATGTTAATATGAGGCCCTTAGCTCAGCAGTCATCTGATTAAAGTTACCTTGGTCACATGTGAGAAAGTGTAATCCAGTTCAAACTACCAAGCTTTGCAGGTTTTCCTCAGGCACTCCAGTTTCCTCCTGCAGTAACACTGGACCCAAGAGGGGTACCCTTTAGACCTCTAGGGAGAACAGCATACCCTACTGATAGGGTTACTCAGTATAAATTAGGACACTTTATGTCACCTTGATATTAAGCAGGGTCATTTGTTATTTTGCATCCCACCTCACCAATTTATGCTCCTCAGTCTACCTGGTAAAAATGCAATAAAACAGTCCAGTCCACTGTATCATCATATCACTTTATCATGTTATGCTGGCTCATCTACCCACCTGGCCCCTAAATCTTAAACTAGACTGGTTCAAAAAAGTGGCAGGCTTGCTCTGATATATAAAACAAAACATAATCCAAAGATCAGCATCTTGAGAAATCCAAGATGCTTGTCTTGTTTCAATCCATATCTTGGATTTCTCAAGATGCTGATCTTCGGATTGTTTTGTTTTACATTTTTTTAAATTGTCAACTGGTATTGGTTTTTGCTCTGATATAATCACAAATTTTCTTGCAGTGAGGCTAACACTCTTTGCCAAGCTACTCTAGTATTAATTAAATTTGATTTAGAATAGTTTTGATTAATATTTTTTATTTTAATTCAATCTAGAAGGTCCTTGGTGAATTTAATTTGTTCAGTCGAATGAATTAAATTACTTTGAGTTAAATGCAAACATAGGAAACAACATTACTTCCCAAGTCTCTTTGGAAATTAAACCTTTGCATCAAAAATACGCATTAATACTCTAGCAGTTGCATTCAGCAGCCATGATGATGGAAACCAGTTATTTACACTTCCATTCTTTGCAATGTCCAAGATTTAAATTAAAAACTAGTCATCCCTAAGAAATGTTTGATTGTTTTCCCTCAAAAAATTGGCCTTTTTTGGTAAAGTATGAAAACTATTTCCCTTTTGTTTCCTCCGCGAATCGCTTCATGTCCTCTTTTAATTTTTCCATCCTTTCTATGTGGCATTGTTCAACATGCTCTCGAGATGCATTTGTTTTTGCTTCAAACGCATTCCACTCCTCTTCCATTTTCCGCCTTCTTTCCTCAACCTTCACCACGTTTTCTTCGGGCAGTTTATTCTCTAACATGACATTGGCCTTCTTTATCGCATCATCTGTCTTCACAAGAAGAACATCCAAGTGTTTCTTTGACAAATCTTCAACCTGTGGTAATAAAGTTTCAATGTGACTGCAGTTAACGCTAGACTGGTTTAGCCTAGAAAGTTCTCTATCTTTCCTCTTTGACTCGAACTCTTGAACGTAGAAGTTAGTCTCTCTGGAAATCGGACCGTTGTGGTCAAATAATTTTTTGTAAACATCCCCAACATCTCGTACCAACTTTTCAGCCGCCATGTTGACTACATAGTGAGCTAGTCGTGAAATAAACCGGGAAGATTTCTTCCGGTTAAAATTGGCGCAAGGTAGACCGATTTTGTCGAAGTGATGCTTTAGCAAAGCACAATATTTAGTTCTCTTTGTAACTCCGTAATTTTGTTTGAAATATCGTAAAACAGAATTATTCTGGACATTCATATGATAATTTTGAAGGGTTTAAGAACAGTCACAAAGACCGAATAGTTATTTTGTTAATAATCTCCCATTATCTCCGGCCTTTTACGGACAAGCACTTGTCGTGTTGTCGTGAAAAGTTCGGCCCCGAGAGCTAATATTTTTGGCGGGAAATGTGTTCACGTGCATTCCCGGACATTTAACAATTGTTGTGTTGGTGTTGTTGTGGTGGAGATTTGGGTTAAAAAACTGATTGTCGTAAAAGATGGCTCTTGATGCGGACCAATACTTGAGGACTATCCAAAGGGAATATCTGGACTTTATTGATGACGATGTGAGTGTTAAACTTATACAATTACGCGGTTAAAAACCAGCAAATCGTACATATTCATGCACGTCTTGCGTGATCCGCATTTCATCGGTTACAATCACTATTTCGGTACTTGTTATCACTTATTTGGATATACTTAAACGGTTCTAAAAATTGGAAATTCACAGCAGCTTTACTTTTCCTGATTCAATTCTTAGTATTCAAATTGTTTCATTGTTTAAAACATGGGCCGTGATCTAATTGAGAAGATTATTTGTTTTGAGCAAATTTAGTCACTTGTAATCGTGAACCCTGGGCCTTAACCCTCTGGCTTAACTGTCAGGGGTCTGCAAGCCCTAGTCAATCCCAAGGCCACCCCTGCTTGTAGAGTAAGGCAGTCTTCATGGTACGTGATAAGATTTCAGATTCTACGATTGAAGGATTGCAAGATGATACATTTGATTGTTTGAGATGCACCTCTAAAATCTTTTTTGAATATTTGCCCACTAAAGTTCAATAAGGTGCCACCAAGTCACAAGATGCACATCAGGTTGGCCGGTACTGGGCAGACATCTAATTTTGACCAAATCACTTTACAGCATTCCTAATCAAATGAATATGAAGCAGGTTCTGCTTTTATGGGTTGGTAGGCCAGTAAGTAGCCAAACATTGATTTCTCTTTTTTTCTTACCAAATACATCCAAATGAATTGAACAAGAATGTACCAAGTAGCTCCAGCAGGGGAGTCTATTATAGACTTTCAGACCCCTGACCCACAATCTAATGCAAGTCTTCCCCTAAGAGATGTCCCAGTCACACCATTTTTAACCCTCATCATGGAAGTTGGCTATAGTTGCTAAGCAGAAATGGATTGGTGAAGGGTAATACCAAAGAAACCAAGTTGATAGTGGTCATTTTTGTGAAATGTCAATTTGAGAACAAGACAATTTGACAGCACAACAGTTTGACCCTTGGAAATGTTGTCTGAATTGCATGTCCTTAAACACTCAACCTGAAATGACAGGAGAAAAAAAACAAGAAAACAAATTTTGGTCAACAAGGTCAAACTCCCACAGCTTTCATGTTCCAGGACTCTTATGATTAATTTTACAAGACCAGAACTGACAGACAAATTATCACACCTTGTTGAATAGGATGATCAAGGTATCTATCATGAAAAAGTCAGCAACATGATCAAAAAGGGACAGTGCAGAATCATTGTTAATATCAATGACCTCAGACGAAAGAATGAAAAAAGAGTGACCAAGTAAGTAATAGTCCCTTTTTTGTTAAGCAAAAAGTTGAATGGACAACATAAAAAAATACTCAACTGAAATTGCACATCTTACAATTCTGTTATCAAGCAAAGTATTTATAGGTGCAGGTACATTTTATAGTGTAGTATATGAGAATCCTGGTCTCAGAACAATCCTCAGTTCATTATAGCATCCTGACATAAGCTGTTGTGTAGAAAGTTTAATAATCATGGCTGCTGATTTTTGCAGCAGTGTGAGATCTCAGCTAAAATTTCTTATGAATGACCATGTAAAAGGGAGGCAAGTTGAAAAGTTTTAAAATAATGTCAGGGATGCTCTATCCTTTTATGGATAGAATTTGTGAGATGTTCGAAAAGTTACTACCAAATGGTATTACTTGTACTAATGTTGTATGGTTCCCTATGTGAAAATTTTGAGGTAGGCTTTTATGATTGTTTGTTATCTTTGGGTAGGCTGTTGAATGAATCATTTGAAGAGCTTGTAGCATTTCAGGTAAGCAAGTCCTTTTGAAATGCATTTCAACGGAGAAAAATACATTGATCAATATAATATTAGGGCAGTGTTACAAAGAAAAATGTGCACATTATTTACAGAATGCGTTGAAGGAGTTTGTAAGTTCTGCTGACACAGTGTATTCAAAAAAGTTTGAAGAATTTTTTGTTGGATTTGAGGGAAGGTTAGTGACTTGTTAACTACTCCCAAAGCTGTAGCTCCCTTAACTGAATGGTAAAATCCACCTAACAATCTAATGTCTCAATTCTTTTAATAGTTTTGGTTCAAAACATGTTACACCAAGGTCTTTGTCATCACATTTCCTAGGAAATATGGTTTGTGTTGAAGGAATTGTAACAAAATGTAAGTTTTGATGAGAAAATGAATTTACTGGTAAATATATTGTTTTCCACTTGATATAAGATTATTTGTGTGCTAATAAATTAGAGTTCTCTGAGTAGTATGACTGTTTCCTTGTTAAATCAGTTCACCAGACTTAAACAATTTATGCATTAAATCCCAATTTGAATTTGGAATTCTCCCTTACAGGTAGATAAGTAAGACATGTTGTAAGAGTTAAATTATAAAAAGCTATTGATGGTTTGCTAGGGTGTTAATGGATCAACCCACAAAATGGCCTTTAAGAGTTTTATTCTCCCAAACAAGAGGCAATTTTATACAGATGAGTCAGGCATCTGAAAGTGAAAGAAATTAACCCATTTAGAGGCTGGCATCCCACCATGATGAAAAGAATTGTCTGACATTAACCAGAGTAAAAGTCTAAAGCATGCCCCTTAGTTATTTACTAAACATAAGAGCTTGAAGTGTTCATAAACTTTTCACAGTCATCCATAATATTTGTTTTTGTGCTTAGTAACCCTAGTTATGGATAAACAATACTTATTTGCAATTTTTAGGTTCCTTGGTGTGGCCAAAGGTTGTACGCAGTGTCCATTACTGTCCAAAGACAAAGAAGACCTTAGAAAGGCGATACACTGATTTAACATCTTTGAGTGCTTTTCCAAGCAGCACTGTTTATCCAACAAAGGTAATACCAGCTTAACCACCCATTACTATTCCTTTGAATGTGGCCATCAGAATTTGTTATTTTTATATTATAATTATAGAATTATGATTTGTGAAATGATTATTGATATCCTCATGGTGACTGCCAGTATAGTTTGCTGCCCAGCTATAATTCTGTAGGTTTCATTTGTGGTTGATTGAAATTTACTGGTTTTAGCTCTTTGACAGATGTTTTGGTTATCTCACAGGATGAAGATGGAAACCCATTAGAAACAGAGTATGGCTTGTCAAAATTTAAAGATCACCAAACATTTACTATACAGGTAATACATTACTGTATTTCCCGGCATACAAGTCGACCTGGGATATAAGTTGATCCCTTATTTTTTGACTGAAATATCATGATTTTTACAATACCCCGTGTATAAGTTGAGTCCGTCAAATTAAGTAGTTACCAGACACAGAATAGTGTTCACAGAAACATTGATAACATGGCAAATCTTTTAAAGCATATTTTTTTAATCATTAAGAGCTTATTTTCATATAGAAAAACTACACATACAGTACCGGTATTTACTAAAGCTACTTACAATTTACTTTACATGAAATATTTTAGCATACTAGTCTTCTAGATGAATAAACATTGGATATTAAAATGTCTGTGCATCAAAATCCCTCAAACTCTTCATCGCTATCTTCAGACTGATCGAAAAGTTTATGAAATTGTTCCATGGTGATGCAGTTGTTGAAAGGGTCAGCCATTTCTTTGTCTTCAAGAGGACTGGGACTAGAATATCTGAGCTCTAATTTTGCTCAATTTCATGAGCCTTTGTATAAGTCAAGGTGGACTTTTAGACATCAATTTTGGGTCCTGGAAAATCGACTTGTATGCCAGGAAATACGGTATTCCAAATGAACTTTAACAATAAACAGTGGATCACAGTAAATCACTGTAACCAGATTGATAGTGAGATACATTAAGCTACATGGACTCAAATTCCATGAAGCAAACTGATAATTACTCCAAAGGAACTAGAAATTTTCTAAATTTCTTTATTACATGTATTTGGAAAACTTCTATGAGGATTTGGAATTGTTAACCCAATGCTAATACTGTGCAGCACTTGTGATGACTCAATGATGAGATTTTTGCCAAATGTAGATGTCAAAATAAAAAATTGTCATCACATTACCCACACATCTGTATTACCCACACCAGCTTCAAAACCAGAAAAATCAACAGATAACCCATGGGTTATTGCCCAGAAAATATGGTACATTGTTATACATTTTGATAAAAATAGTAAGTGGTTCCAGTAATTCTATCAGACATCAGGAAATTGTTTTGGTCCTTGACCAGGGTCCCTGAGAACTTTCTTATAAGCTTGAGAGCATGTCTGCTGTGCATTCACATGATTGTCTTTTTTTCTTGTAGGAAATGCCTGAAAAAGCACCAGCAGGTCAGTTGCCAAGGTCTGTAGATATCATTGTTGACAATGATCTGGTGGATAAATGTAAGGTAAAGTCTCTGAGAGTAACAGCTTATTAGCAAGGTGACAGCTAAATATAGAAGCCAAATTTTGCTTTTATAATTCAGTTCTTTTACTGCAGACTTCTAGTAACTGCTATAGCAACAGCGGTAACTGTATTACTTAATTATCATCACTGTAACATGCTTGAGATGACTATGTACAGTACAATGCCACTCATTTAAATTTTTGTTTATACAGAACAAAATAGTATGTCTGCTTGCTGCACTACACAAAGCAAATGACAACTGTCACTTTGTTCAATTTGTGACAGTGGTTGAACACAGTTTATTGCCACTCATGACTTGAAAAGTGAAAGCAAGTCACAGCTATGTTATGGTTAAATGTTTGAAAATGTGAAGTAATGTAATCCATGTTATTTTTTTCAGCCAGGAGATAGGGTTCAGGTGATTGGAACATACCGATGTTTACCATCCAAAAGAGGGGGATTCACTTCTGGCACTTTCAGGTGAAGCACAACTTGTGTCACAGTTTTTGTTGTTACAGTTTGCTGTTGTGTTTATTGTACTAAGATTTTATTCAAAAGCCTATGTTGTTTGAGATGATTTTCACTTTTCAGGATAATCCATTAATTTTCTCTGTATTCCTTTAAAGAACTGTCCTTCTTGCTAATAACGTTCAAGTGATGAGCAAAGAAATTGCACCTACGTATACTGCAAGCGATGTCTCAAAAATAAAAAAATTTAGCAGAAGCAAAAAGGTATGCGATGAATTCAGCAGTAATGTGTGTTGAGTTAACAAATTTGTAAGAATACCTAATATGTGACTCATACAGGTTAACGCAGGGGTAGGTCGACATATACACTGCAGCAGGAACAGTTGGCAAACGTACCAAAAATATCAGAACTGCTATTTTTGTGACTTTGCCATTATGGCACATGGCACTGTACTTCATCATTGCAAGACGGTTGTCCATAACACGATTTTTGCTCATCCATCCCGAAAACATTCCCCTGTTACCAGAGCAGGGTACAAAACGGAGGTCAGACGTCAGACAGCTGTTTGTCAGGGCAGAACAAGTGAAAATCCCAATATAATTAACCAGTGAGATGTGACACGTGTATTGCATTAGGGTTGCGGAGCAATCCTATGCACATGCCTATTATCACACTTCACAAAACACTTTCTTTGTCTAAAAATACCCATTATTAGCCATGTAATTGAGCCTCCTACTTTTATATTTCTGCTAGAGTTTCATTCGATGAAGTTCTTGTTCATTACATGTCCTCATGTTCTTCTTTAACATCTTATACAAACGTTGAGACTCGCTCGGCTTGAAGTTAAGTTTGCCGAACACGAAATTGTGGCGGGAAAACCGTTAACCAATCAGAACGTTGATGCGATCCCTTTACGAGAAAAAAAAACTGGCTTTTCAAAATTTAAAATGGCGGCGACGAAATTTCGTTACCCGCGAAATCATGTTGACGTCAACGAAGTTTCGATTACGCAGATCAGTGTTTAGGTAAACGTGTTTACGCCACCGTTGTCGCAGACATATAGGAGCAGTGGGTGACAATACGAGTTTTAAAATAGGAAATCATCAAATCCAGGTCAAGGCTTAGGTTTGCTGGATGTTAAATCATGTTTCAACAGTGTTTAAATCGATTATTAATTGTTCTCTACTTTGGTCAAATAGTCTATAATAACTAAGCTAAAAGCAACAATCTTATTCTCACTGTGTGACCTATGAAACTCAAATGAGAATAATCCTTCGGGAAATGTATTTTCGGTAACGAAAAAGCGTTACTGTAAACTGTAGCACGGGTGCCGCTGCTTTTGGGCACGGCACGGGTGATTTTCACAGTGTAAACAGTGGGAACTTCTTAAAATTTGGTACTCGTGCCTGAAAATTTAACCATGCCGAGCACCTCTGTATATGTAGGTCTCGACAAGGCTAATTAGCCGTGTCCAAAATTTGCCGTGCCTTGCCCAAAATGTTATATTGTAAACGAGGTTTAGGTTTCAGGTAACGCACGTTTCGTTGCCGCAGTGTTGGACAGCCTGAAAAAGTGATATCAGTTAGATCACAAAAGCGTGACCAGCAGACAACTTTAGAACGTATCAAAACAAAACAAGTTCCTCAAAAGGAGAGTCATCTTGAAAACTTAAGTTCCGGGTTAAAAATCAAGAGACAATTTTAAATGGTGATGTGCAGTTTGGTGATGATTTTGGCAAAAAATCGAAGTACCACTGTTTAAAATTCACTCTCGATCTATAACTCTAGTCTTGAATTTTCCAGATAACTTTCGCTTTCGGAATCAGAATACCGATGTGATACTTTATCGCCAATGGAAAAAGTCGTATGACATGCATTAACTCATTCACGGCAGAGTAAATTCATGTATTATTTTCCTCTGGCTATAACTCAAAATGATTTTACTCGTCAAAGGGCGAACTGTAACCGGGAAAGGATTTAAATTTATAACGTTTCAGTTTTATTTGACTGTGTTACTGTGTATAAATTTCACTACTTCAGTAAAAAATGTGGTTTCAGGATGTATTCAGTATTTTGGCGAACTCACTTGCTCCCTCTATCCATGGTCATGAATATATCAAGAAAGCTGTTCTTTGTCTTTTGCTGGGTGGTTCGGAGAAGATCCTAGATAATGGAACAAGACTTCGTGGGTAAGAGAGATTAGGAGTTTCAGTGGAAGAATTTCCAGCACATAATCACTCAGCCTGTCAATACCTGTTGTAACTTTTTCTGTACATTTCCTGATGTTTTCTTTGGTTGGCGTTGCTTTTAGAGACATCAACGTTTTACTCATTGGTGACCCATCAACAGCGAAGTCACAGATGTTACGATATGTCCTCCACACTGCCCCTCGTGCAATTCCAACCACTGGGAGAGGTTCCTCTGGTGTTGGTTTGACTGCCGCTGTCACCACTGATCCTGAAACAGGTGATAAATCCAGTGCTTCAATGTCTTATAGTTTGCTAGGCTTTCTGTACTTCAATCTTGGGGGTTCGTTGTTCAAGATATTCATGTGAAAAGTCCAGGGCGGATCCAGGAATCCAGGAAAGGAGAGACCGGAAAGAGTGTCCTGTAGAAGGTTTTAAAATTCAGGAAAATATCTTCTGCAGCAGTTTTCAACCAAAACTAAAACTTACCGCAAAGTCATTTCTCTATGTTTTCACTTAGTCTGAAGATGACTTTGCAATAAAGTCGAAAATTTACCATTTCAGCATTTAGTCTTGTTTATAACCTGTATCTTAGGTTCTTCAAGATGTCGCTTTTATTCGGATTTTGCTTCGTTTTATACGAGTTTACTAGGCCATTCCGTTCTCGTCCGTTTAACACATAGTCCAACACGTCAATCGCACAAGGAATTCAAATTGAGCGATTCAAGGTTTTGGTTTGTTTTAGGTGAAAAAAGGCTAGAAGCAGGAGCCATGGTTCTCGCTGATCGTGGAGTTGTTTGTATCGATGAATTTGATAAGGTAAAACAGAGAGATATTAGGGACCTTAAGATCTACGGCGTCCTGTTAATAGAAGAATTCTTCATGCAAACAAGGAGAATGAATAATTTTTGATTCTCCAGGACATTCTCAACACTATCGTCGTTCTACATACAACGTCACCCAGACCATCTTCACGTCTTAAGGACGACGTCAGCTCGCAGAGTGAAAAGAGCTGGTACTAAAGATTGAATTCAACCCAAGACTAAAGCCGTTTTAGAAGAACAACGCGTTTTAGGAGTCACAAAACAAGCCACAAGTATCAAACACGGTGGTAAATAAACCGTGGTTTCTTTAAATGGCGAAATTCTAAAGGATATCGTCGTTGAAGTTGACTTTGTAGATCTTAAAGTCCCTATTGCGTTTAATTTCCCTTTTGTGTTTAATGTTGGATCTTACTTATGGTGGCTTGGTATCTTTGACTTAGATGAGCGACATAGATCGTACTGCCATTCACGAAGTGATGGAACAGGGCAGAGTCACCATATCTAAAGCTGGAATTCACGCTAAACTTAATGCGAGATGCTCAGTTCTGGCTGCAGCTAATCCCGTATGGGGCAGAGTAAGTCGTCATCTTGATTAAGTACTCGGGATAGCATGAATGAATCTCCGCGAGAAAACAAAAAAAAAAAAAACACTTTGTCGCATCACAGTTCATCGTGCGCTAGTTGTATTTTATTTTGAGACTCTTAAAATGAATTAACAAATACAATGTTTAATTTTTTAAACTGAGCAGCCAAATCATTGTGAAACCAGTCAAATTTAACTGTATTTTAATTATCGGTAGATGACTCAACCAAACATAACGGCAATTTTTTGATGTTCTTTGTTCAGAGACATTCTTTGCCAAAGTTGAAACGTCCTTTTCTATGAAAAACTAATACAAAATTTATCACAAAGTCAGTTTGCCAAGGAAAGTTCAAAATCACTGGAACGCTTTCGTTGAAGACAAAGTTGTTCCAATTTCCTGAAAATTTGATATTATTTGAATGAGATCCATATCAGCTAGGCTTCGCGAGGTTGCAATTCTTCTCTTTGTAGGGCGTGGCAATTTCCCCGCTCCATTGATAGCAGGAGATGAAAATTACGCTTTTTGAGGTTTTCACTTCGGTAAAAATGAGGCATAGGTTTATGTAGTACTAAACACGCGAAAACAAAACCAAGACCTTAATTGTCAACATCATGATTATGTTTGCCAGCCTAAAAATCGTTATCACGTCATGATAATAGCCATGGTTACAAATTGTAATCTACCTTTAGCATCGCACCATCATTGTACATATTACAGACGTTGTTGTGATCAATGTTCCACATGATTATTGCCATCATTTGGTTGATGGTATCATCGTGCATGGTAATTATTCTATGTCTTTTTATCATCGTAATCGTCCTCATAGTCACCATCAACTCAATCAGTACGTATTAATACGTAAGATTTTATAAGGTTAACCGCATGACCTTCAATTCTTCTCTGAAATGTTTGACTTGTTAGTATGATCAATATAAAAACCCGATGGACAACATTGGAATGCAAGATTCCTTACTTTCCCGTTTTGACCTTCTGTTTATTGTTCTTGACCAGGTAAAAAAAAATTGTCTCATCTTTATATTCATTCCTTCATGCCTTCTTTTCTTTCTTCTACTCACATCATCCCATGCACTGCTTTATTTTATTGTAATATAAAGATGGATCCCGACAACGACCGCCAAATTTCAGAACATGTGCTTCGAATGCATCGTTACCGAACACCAGGAGAACAAGATGGTGAAGGTGAGTTGTGTATATTGCATTGTCGGGGTCCAAATATGTTTTAGTGCACTAGCACTGCATGTACGCTTTTCTTTTTCGTGTCCTCTACATCAAGCTTTGGTATTCATTGCACTTTTCCTCATTTACATTGTATGCAATGACTTCCATCATCACACACTGAAGACCCCAACCCGGCTTACCTTTGTTTCATTATGCCATATTCTAGCATTGCCATTTGGAATTGCGTCAGACACTTTGGCTACAAAAGACCCTGATCTTGAAGATGAAGAAGAAGAGACACGCATTTTTGAGAAGCACGACAGACTGTTGCACGGAGAGCGCAAGGAGAGAAAGTATGTAGGATAGGAGGTGTTGAAACGGGTGAAAGTTTTTTGGTGAGCTTCGGAGAAATTGGATTGAATGGAAAGAAATGGATGATATGATGCGAAGTTTGAGAAGTCAGAAAGAATCGGGTGCTGGTACATAGGAACAGTGTCAGACTGCGGAAGATATGATAAAACGGAATGAAATAAACTACCAGATAACTTTAAGTTGTATCGAGCTGTGAAACAATTTCTTTATTGTCATCGTCTGCGTTTAGAGAGAGAATCGTTTCTGTGGAATTCATGAGAAAGTACATCCATGTTGCAAAGATTATCAAAGTTAGTACATCAGCCTTCACGAACTTCCCATCTAAATTTAACGCGCCTGTTTGATTTCTAACTACAAGTTATATTTCCATGTTTCATTTCAGCCTTCCTTGACACGCGAAGCAGCGGAAATAATTGCCAATCAGTATTCTGAATTGAGAGACCAGGAAAGTGTTAGCAACGACAAAGCGAAGGTTTGAAACAAACACTTTGTTCAGTTACATGTGACCTAAACTCGCCGCATTTATTTTCCAACTACTTTGACTTTCTTGTAACAAGCAATGTTTGTTGCCAATGTGTCTTTTTGACTGAGCCTTGTGGTTGTGAATCTCACTTGTGGTTCAAGCAACTCCAAAAATGCAGTGGCTGAGTCCATATTTGATTTTGGATTTCCAAAGTGTGTTTTGCTGTGGTTTAGTGGTCACCACACTTAAATGCCAACAGGGAGACCAGTGTTACATGTTTGGTCAAACTACTTATCAAGGTCTTTAAACCCCCCGTTTGTACTAAAATTTTGTGCTCGACACGGCTAAATTTTCAGGCACGGGTACCAAATTGTAAGAAGTCTGCACCGTTTACACTGAAAATCACCCGTGCTTTGCCCAAAAATAGCGACATCCCTGCCAAAATATTAGCCGTACCGTGCCCAAAATGTTTACAGTGTAAACAGAGTTTAAACAGTTCAGGAAGAGGAGCTGCCTTAGCATCAACATCAGTTGATGGTAAATATAACGACGTTAAATCTTTCTCTCTGATGTTCTCGTTTTCAGACAATGCCTGTGACAGCACGAACACTAGAAACAATGATTCGCCTCTCAACAGCTCATGCTAAAGCGCGAATGAGCAAAACCATTGACCAGGTAAAACATCATTTATAGAACGAAAACAGTGATAAAACAACGCTAGGTGGTTGCAATTAAATGCTGGCCATTGTAAGTTCTCGCACACTTGAAAGTCGGTCTAGTGGACACAAAACCACCATTCAGAGCAGTATTAGGATCATGTCGTTTTGGGGGTCAATTGCAGTATAGCGGATGCACCTGAATCAATTAGGCAATTGTGGGCTCAATTCACCCACCCATTATCCGAAACCTAAACTTAAAATAAACCTTACACCTAACCCTGAAAGGTCAGCGGTTCGTCTGCCTCCGTTAAGCTGCACTCTACACCGTCTTTGTTACGGAATTGCTAAAGAGACCCGGATTTGAAACTTTTCGCTGACTGAATGCGTTCATGTCCTAACGGATAACCGTGTTAAATCGTGGGAGCTCCGACATTAGTTGCAGTATACCCAAAGACAATTGGTTGGCCTTGCTTTGATTATTAAACAATTCGACTGAGACATTTGATTGTCTGCGAAGTTAACTTAAGACAGTCCATACTCCCCACATAGCACAATGTGACAGAGCTGAAAGACCGCTTGGACAATGTCAAACCAAATTGCTCTTTATGTTTCTTCCAGGTGGATGCCGAGGCCGCTATTAACATGGTGTCTTTCGCGTACTTCCATAAAGTAAGGATGTGCGGTGTAAGCGTTGCTTCGGTTTTCGCTCAAGAGGAATTCTAGATTTCTGAAGTGTTTTTCTAATTTCTCAATTTCAGCCATAACTCAAATGAGCACAAAACACGTGAACAGTTTCTTTTATGTATAACTATACAGGATAAAAAGTTTTATAAAAAAGTTAAAAACCAAACTTTTTTGACATTAAGTGATCTTCAGGACGTTACACCTGAAGATCACGTTAAGTAAAATATATTTCGAAATTCTTTCCTAAATCTAATCCAAATCTATAACCCAATACACATGTGTCCGTATTAACCGGGTATCCATAAGACCGGGTTCCACTGTATCTGTATCTTAACGAAGTCTGAAACTTTCTAATGCTTCCGATTGGTTGCTTGACATTTTACGTGCACCGTCAGGGCGTCGAGCGCACTTAACTGCCCACCAGAAGTGTTTTTACGTTAAATCTATATTATAAAGCTCATTTTCGCTTCGTTTTTGGTTGTTTGAAGCGCACTACCCCGTGTTTCGTGTATGGCATGAGGACCATTCGATCACTATTGTTGAATGACTCGAATCTTGATTTGTTCGACGTCGAGATCAGCAGTCGCTGAATTGACGTCGTCCAAACTAGGTACAATGTGCATGAGTAATGTGACGTTTTCGCCGATTAAAATGTAACTATAAAAACAAGGGTAAAGTGTCTTTATTTATACTGGATAACTCTATCAGGTAGCTAAGCTGTTCTCCCTAGAGGTCCAGTAAGGGCCACCCCTCATGGGTCCAGTGTTACTACAGGAGGAAAACTGAGTACCCGTAGAAAACCTGCGATGCTTGGTAAAGTCAAAGTGGCAACACTTCGTCAGATTACTGCACAGGGCTGGAATCGAATCCTAGTTACAGTGGTGAGAGACACGTGCGTTACCACTGTGCCACCAACATCCGAAAACAAGATCAAGTTAAAAAAAGTAATCCGATCTTATTGGTCATCGTCAGTTTTTGTCTGATAATGACCAAGTAGATCGAACACGTTTGTTTCAAATGTTAAACTTTCTTTCTGTAAAACTTTAAACTTTTTAAACTGTTTTCCTTTTAAACTTGATTTTTAATATACTTTGAAGGTTGAAAAGAAGGAAAAAAGAAAACGCAAAGCCACTGATGTGGAAGGTGATGAAAGCGATGAAGGAGAGGAGAAAATTGATGAAGGTGACGATACTCAAGGAACCGAGTCCTCGAAAACGTAAGAACGATAGTAATAATGATGATGATAATAATAATAATAATGATGATGATGATGATAATAATAATGATGATGATAATGATAATAATAATGATAATGATAATTGTAATAATAATAATAATGATAACGATGATGATAATGATGATAATGATAATGATAATAATGATAACTATGATGATAATAATAATAATTTTATTCTAAATAATCTTTATTGAGAATCTATCAGTTAATCATACAATTAAAAAGATCGTTGAAGACCTTGGCTAGAACTGAACTTGCATCTCTTCCCGAATCAAGGAAATGTACTATGATATTCATAACCTATGGTACTTTTTGATCCAATAGACCATTTAACAAAGTGCCTTAACTTTACTCGTAAGTCGTGGTAGACTAGTTTACAAGGGTGTCTTCACTTTAGTTTTAAGCCAAGTGTGTCCAACATTCTGCACAGCAACCATCCTTGTTCCCAGGACCAGTTTGTTCTAAAGTATGTAATGTTGTTTCAAAATACCATTTTCTTTGCTTTCGATTCGCTCTCTAAGGTACCCATTCGCGCGGAATCCCGCAGTGAGTTAATCGGACATAAGAACAAATAATCGTACACCATAATGTAGTAAACAGCCCCTAACACCATTCAAAATTGTTCAGTTCAACATGTTGAACGCTTTTGGCCACCAGTGTTAAACAATGCTGAATGTTGTCGAGCAAGGTTTAAACGTATTGAAATTTTCGTTCAATATTCATTAAACATTTCTATTGTATTTGGTGGTTTCAAATCCTTTGCAAAACGGTTTCGAGATTTCATTCGACAAAATTTAATGTCTGACGATTTTTAATGAAATGTTGAAACCTTTTGACCAAGATTTGCTTCCTGTGATTCTTTTTTGATTATTAGTCCGAAGAGGAGAAGCAAAAGACCAAGGAAACCAAAACGGAAGGAAGGCGAAGAAGCAGATCCCTTCGATTTTGAAGACGAAGCCGAGGCTGATATACCAGCAGGTCAGTTTATTTGCCATTGCTATAACCAGTTCTCGTTCCAACTGACGGTTAGCAATGCTGAAAAAGGTATTTTTGAGGGAGCTAATTTTAAAGTCAGTAGCCTACAATCCGTAAGTCAAAATTTTAACCTAGTTACGAGGTTAACAAGACAGAAGTGCGGATTTTTCTGGCCTTTTTTCTCCACAAAATCTCAATGGAAAGTTCAAAACCTTTAAAAAGTACATCGAATCCTGCGGTTCACTCGAGCGAAGCAATGACGAAAGGAAAAAAGTCATCGACTGTCGTACGAAACCCGAACACAAGCGTGACCCCAACCCGACCATTACGAGGAAAGATTTAAAAAAATTTTAACAAAAAGAATACAAAAAGTGAACTAACGAAAATCGGTCCTTCAAGACACCTGGCGTAAGCACCACACGGCTTGACAGCAGCTGTACTCACTCTTCAAATAAAAATTAAATTTAATCCGAATGTAGTCATCATTTTTCGTTGATAAATAAATCACTGAATATATTCAAAAATAGCGCGGCGGATTACGTATCCAGTATACATGTTAACCATAACCCAGTTTTTCATTGGGCTCGAGCCGTTAAGGTGTCCCGGCGAGCACACAGCTCCGGGATAGACTTAGGCTGGGTTATGGGCCAACAACAGTCCTTGTTTGCCCCATACCCAATCGTGGCTGTTGGAGGACCCTGCTGACTAATCTGAATAAACAGTTGGTTGCCTTACTGGAAGAACAAACAGGGGGTGCATTCTTTGCATATTCTTATCCCCTGTTTCCGTATTCCCCTCACTCCTTTTACATTACTGTTAGTTAAATTAACTGAAGGTGTGTCTGTGTTGGTGGGTGCAATATGGAATACCTGTGTTCTTTGTCTTGTCTAATTTAGACCATCACAATATATTGTAATGCATTATAAAGTGTACCCTCATGCTTAGGCTGCCATTGAAGCAGCTGATACATCGATCGGTCAAACCAGCTCACAGTTGTAGCCTTCTCTTTCTAACTCGATATTTGCTTGATGGTTGGAGCGTCTTGCCGGTCACATGAAGGTTCAGCTTAGATCCTCTTCTAGAGCTTTGAACCACTTTCCGAAGATTTGAACTTGAGGAACATTTATGTCAATACTGTATACTCACCACAGAAACAATAATAATAACATTTATTTATACCGCGCAAATTCAACTAAAGTTTTCAAACGTGCCTTACAATACATGATTAATAAATAAAAATAAATTAAACTTAGAATTAAAAGAAAAAAATAGTCGTGGTAAGAGAGCTATTCGAATAAAAATGTTTTAAAAGGTATTACATGCAATAATACCGAATGTTTTGATCTATATTATATAGTCTGTGTATCGTTTCTTGCCACTTGTCAAAAAGCTTTTAGTTTATTTGTTTTTGCTTTGATAGCAACTTAATCTTTGTCATTCCTAAAGATTATAGTCCGAATGTCACCTAGTCTTCTGTTCGATCCACCGCTTAATTTTCTGTCGGTGTTAGTGTTTATTTTGTCTGACAGTATCACCAACGCCTTACTTCTTATATCTAATTTGGTTTTTCAGTTTGCAGAAGAACAAAGTAAAGTACATGACAGCAAAGGGACTTCTAGCTTGTGTTGTAACCGAACCGTCTTATTTAGCCAGAGTCAAACGGCACTACTCATCTGTGGGGCCTGTACACAATAAATCAAAGTGATAAAATCCTCATGATCCCCTTTCCTGATAAAACGCAAAATGAAGAACCACAAAGCTTCCTCCAAGCCACTCTACTCTGTTTCAAGCGTCAATTGTGAAAACCTTGCATGCTTTGTCGTGAAACGGGAAGGGGGTTCAAATATGCTGTATTATTATTATACATTCAAACATCATTCTTGTTTCTTATTGGTCGACATTCACCAGTTAATTTTCAATGTTCGAAAGCTTTGACATCATTTCTGCCGAAGATCGTGAATTATTCGACGGAGCTGTCTAACAAAAAAAATTATTGGACGCCGATGACGTAACCACTCAAGGCCGCGAAAATTACAAAACAGCAAAAATGGCCTGCAGCAGTTTGGAAAGTTAATCGCACGAACCTTCACTGCAAATCTTTTCTTGCATCTATCACTGTTTTGAATGTATAAAACAATTATTAGATTCGGCTTACGCATGTCAAGAATTATCCAAACCTTGGTCCATGTTACCTGCCTCAGCCTTCGGCTTCGGCAGATAACATCGACCTCGGTCTGGATAATTCTTGATATCATGCTTAGCCCCATCCAATAATTGGTTATTGTCGAGCCCGTGTTCTGAAACGTTGGTTTTTCTTATTCATAGATGTGCTTGATCAAATCAAGCAAAGGCGTTCAAAATCAGCTGAAGACTCTCTGGAGTCCGAAGCAATGGAGACTGAAGATGGGACAACAGAACCGTTGCCCAAAGAAAGGTTTGTGTGAAATAATACGTTGAACCAAGTAATACTGATCACCTCGGATTTCATTCAGCAAGGACGTTTTTCGACGACGAATTTCCCTCACTGCTCGTGCAAGTGGGAAATTTCGTTTTGTCTGCTGAATTGCCCTCATGATTAACATCAGACAAATTTAAGAGAGAAACAAACCCGTTGCGTTTTACTAAATTAGAAAACTTAGGACCCTTTCTGATCGACTCGACGCACAGGCCGTTTAGGGGAATCGAAGCATCAAACTTTGCCCTTCCTTAGCAACTCAAGCTTCTCAAAGTTTTCTTCGAGGGTTATTGCGTTACAATGTGAGACCATCACTTCAGGGAAATTAGTGACTAAATTTCTCCTCTCTGAGGAAAATTTTTAAAAGTCCTAAGGGCTCACGCCCTCAGGACTTCAACAAATCTTACATGAGCTGCAATGAAATTTAATCGCTAACCTCCCTCAAGACATGGAATTACTCATAATTGTACACGTTTGGAAGCAAGACTCGTTGATAATTCTTCATATCAAAGCTAGTTCCGTATCTCTTTCCTCTGATTCAATTTTCCACTCCATTTTACTGGAAACTGCATATAGGTTGTCGTAAAATGCAGGGAGAAATTGAAGCTCAAAGCTCCTTGATCGTTTATCTATAGTGGTTACCAATGAACTTTCTTCTTTGAACTTGATTTTCGTCCAACAATGTCAAGAGTTTCGCCCGGTGCACGTCAATGTCACTCAAGGCTGGTAGGGTTCCTGACGAATGGAAAAAGTCAAATGTAACTCCTGTGCATAAGAGAGATTCACGAGAGATATCTCTCTTGTGTACTATTTCAAAAGTGATGGAACGGTGCATTCACAATAGGATTTATCCAATTTTTTCAGCATTAATAGACAAATCTCAACACGGATTCTTGAAGAAGCGATCATGTGTTACTCAGTTGTTGTCTGTTTTACATGACATTGGGAAGAATCTGAATAACAACAAACAAGTCGACATGCTTTATTTGGATTTCTCGAAGGCTTTCGATTCCGTTGACCACTCGATCCTTATTCAAAAGTTATATGCGCATGGTTTGAGAGGTTCTATGCTATCCTGGTTTAGGAATTACCTAACCGACAGATATCAGCGCGTGGTGCTAGAAAATGTAGCTTCCAAATGGTCCCCTGTGACTTCTGGAGTCCCTCAGGGGAGCATTCTAGGCCCACTACTTTTTACCGTTTTTATTAATTCTTTGCCCCATTTCTTTATCACCGAATTCGAAAACTTTTCTCTATGCTGACGACTCAAAAGTATATCGACCTATAACATCGCCTCTTGACTCAATGGCCTTACAACATGACTTAAACAATCTCGAAGTTTGGAGCAATAACAACAGTCTCCAATTTAATTCATCCAAATGTAAAATCCTTACAGTAACAAGAAAGAAAAATCCTATTTTATTTTCTTATAAATTGATCGGAAACGACCTTACTCGCTGTAATAAGGAAAAAGATCTGGGGATAACATTAACCTATAATCTTAAGTGGTACTCTCATATTATGCAAATTCGGTCCTCTGCAAATAGATGTCTGGGTGTCCTAAAGCGGACTTGTTATGATTTGACTGATGTACGAGTTAGGAAATCTTTGTATTTATCATTGGTCAAATCGCAGTTAACCTATGGTTCTCAAGTATGGTCCCCTGATACTGCTATGTTGAAGAAAAGAATCGAAGGAGTACAAAGACGTGCAACACTGTGGATTTTAAGACTAAAACGTGGAGATTTATCTTATGTGGATCGCTTAAAAACGCTAGATCTCTTACCCCTTGCTTATGACAGAGAGATCAGTGACTTGATGTTTTATTATAAATGTCGATGTGGTTTAATCGACCTTGACATTGATACTTTTACTCCTATCGTCTGTAGTCGTACAAGAAGGGGTTCGTTATTGTATTTGCAAACTCCCTTCTGTAAAACTAGCACTTTTAGATCATCATACTTCAATAGAATTGTTAACCTATGGAATCTTATTGTTAAGATAGCTCCATTTGATACATTTCAATCTCTCGGTAGTTTTAAATTATTTTTATATAAGACTTACAAGGAACTCCTGATAACAAGTTTTGATCCTGAACTACCCTGCACTTATTCCTTGTGTAGGACCTGTCCTTGTCATGTCTAATTTTTACTTATTCTAATGATTGCATGTATAGTATATTATATTTAGTTAGTTCTTATTTTAATTGCGGCTGACCCCTTGAATGGGACTTGTCCCGTTCGTGTCATGCCATATTTAGTAATATTCTGAATACTCTGAATTAAAGCTGTTAAACAAATTATGGGATTTCCTTAACTAATTCGAAGTTTTAGCTCTCAGGTACCAAAATATAACTGGCTAGTACCAGTTTTATTTTTAGGCTATCTGTGCCAGCTGTATTTCAGTACCCAGTAAAAAAAAACTTCTTAAAAACTTGACATGTATTTTTTTGGGTCGGTGCCATAAGGTATTGAAATTTTGTGTAGTAAGCATTCCTTCGATACCCACCTCCCCATGAGCTGATGGAATCGTTTTTCATTGGAAGCGTCAATACTTGTGTCACGGAATGCTTCAGTTACTCCATTGCGTGGCAAAAAGGTATTTTTTATAATGGGCTCAACAAACTTCGAATAAGCAGATTGTAGGCTTACTCTGGAAGATTAAGAATGTGCTGGTGCCGATACTATATAAACTGGTTTAGTAACACTCCATTCACACCAAACCTTAAAAAGTGGTTGAAATGTGTCTTAAAGACGCTTCCACATACTTCCCTGTGGGAGGAAAGATGCCTGGCAATGAAGGGATTTTCAACAAATAATTCGACCTGTTGTACGTCAGAGTTTTGAAACTATCCCCCGGATGGCTTGTTTTGACGTCACGTGAAAAGGATCTATTTCACCAGTTTAAAGCAAAATTCATATATTCAATACGAATTGTGTCATTCAACCTTCGCAAAACTTTGATTAGTCAAATTATCTTACTAACCCAGCTACCTTTAAACAGCTGGTGTCTCTCACCACTGACTAGGGTTTGATTAGAAGCTCCAGGCAGTCATCTGATTAAAGTTACCTTGGTCACAAGTGAGAAGAGTGTTGTCCAGTTTGACTTTACTAAGCATCGCAGGTTTTCTCCGGGTACTCCGATTTCTTCCTGTAGTAACACTGCACCTATAAGGGGTGGCCCTTAATGGACCTTTAGGGAGAACAGCTTAGGTAGCTGATGGGGTTATCCAGTATAATTAAACACATATTAAATAATTAAACTCCATATGGTCATAGATAGAATTCAGACAAGTTTAGCAAGAATCATTTTCATTATTGGTTAAACCTGTGTGGTGTGTATGAATGTGTATATTTTTCCCTTTTCAGCTTTCTGCGATTGAATGCGAGAGACTTTAGTCTCGTGACATCCAGTTTTCTCAACTATTTCACCTCACCAATCTGTGTGTCTTAGATTCGATTTGCTGAACTACTGTCTGCGAAATAGCTTCTTCAGTTTTCCAACCTTCTTTGTGTTATTTCGATAGGTTGGAAAAGTTCAAATCACTGCTCCAAGCCGCTTTTTCCTCCGCCCATGTACAATCCTTACCGCTGGATGATGTGAAGAAAGCCGTGAATCAAGAGAAAGAAGCGCAATTCACAGACGTCGAAATTCGTGAGGCCCTGAACGTCATGCAAGAAGCCAATCAATTAATGGTCTCAGAAAAAGTCGTCTTCCTAGTGTAAATCCTGCATATCTTTCCGTTTTTCCCTTGTAAATTTTTTTCAACTCATGTCATCGTATTGTCAACAGGCTCTTGGCGCTGAAGCAAACATTTTTGGATTATTTCTGTTGATCCCAGATCTGGGGGAGTTGTCTGTGTTTTGATAATGGTTAGGCTTGGCTGAGCCGAGGAGCTTAACGCGCCATCAAGCGTTTGTTAAGGCATATGCTTTACTAGTGAAAGAATTCGGTCGACTATTTCAAGATACGTTTATGTAGAAACGTTTTTATCAGTGCTTCCTCAACCTGGGCGCCCTCCCATACAAGCCATCTGAAATTGGAATTTCCTGTCTTCAAGGACTGCATAATTTTCATATCCTACCCGAAAGAAATAAACTAAAAGTCAGATGCTTAACCTTGACCAGAGCCAAAAATTAAGGATTTATTAAGGAATTATCAACGGTAAAGACAGAATAACAGAACTGAGAAGGTTTTAACTCTTTGATCGTGCATACCATTAGTATGGAAACGTCTGCTTTTGTTTAGAAAACTTTCTATCAGGAATAAAATATTCAAAAGAAAAACGTTTAAAAAGTGTGATTGTCGGGTAACTATGAAAACCTTACACAAATTTCGAAGCGTAGTTTTCTGTGTGGGTTTAAGCTCTAATCTTGTGTTTCGAACTCATGTTTACCTAACTCTTTCACAAAGCTCACGCTCGGTAAAGGATTAACCATGTTAATCGAAGTTAGCCTTCAGGAAGAAAAAATGTTATCACTGGGACAGACCTGTGGTGGGCGCCGATTAACACTAACACCTTGACTTTAATCCCATTCCACTGCTCGTGTGATCAATCCAGTCTCGTTAGCGAATTACTCATGTCAAGTTTAATTCGGGTGACAAAGCTCATACCCTGAGCAATTGTCTGTGTTTTGTTTTCACTCGTTTAACGCATACCACGGGTTACACATGCAGAAAATCGCAAGAAAACATCGGGCCAGTTTTCGGAATTTTTTTTAATTGCATGGATTCACAATGTGTACGCGAGGAAAGGAGAAAAGTTCAAATAGTGGTACCGTGTTGATGACCCAGGGCCTTTGACACCTGGCGAGCGAACGCTTGAAATGTTAGCAGAGCCATTTCTGGCTACTATCCCAAACACGTGGCAGGAGCTTTACACCTGTCACTCGTGTTCATTCGCTGACAAAACTATTAGCAACATTCACAAACATCTCCAGATATGAACGTATTAGTTAACTCTTAAGGAGTGGTACATCTTTAAGACTCGGACGCTTCTTTGTTAGAGGCCATCTCTCCAACCCACAATCTAAAAGTTTACCATCGAAGTTTAAGAGACGTCAGTCCTTCGTGCATGAACTTTTATCGTTTAGTTTTTCTGTCTTTTTATGAGAATTTTCCTTCATCCGTTCATTTGTTATATTGCTTTAATTTGTTTGACGAGAACCGTATGCATGAAAGGGATACTCTGAGAAACCTGGTCTCCCTGATTAGTAGACGACTATATTTTAGTGACTTGGTCCCGTCACAGGTCTTCTCAGAACAAGTTTTGACGACACAATTTCAGATTTTATGCACTAGACTCGATCCCCAACTCTTTAGTCCCAGAGACATCTTGGGCTCCACTACCTTTCCTTGAGTAAAATGTTTGAGCTAAACTTCATCAACGTGATGCAGATTCGTTGAGTAAATCTAAAACGGTTGATTATTTTGCTGAGTTATTAACCAGTTCGCTGCAGGCGATACCCACAATCTCTACGAGAATATGTTACGATATCTACGATACGCCCTGGAGTGACGAAATTCCCACCCATGGAGCTGTTCCATAATCTCGGAAAGGAATTCGTTTTTCCAGAAATTTCAAGTGACGCTTTATATCAGCATAATTGCAAAGAGCAGTTAAGCAGGGAGTCTTTCGAATCGCTCTACTCCAAAGTTCAGCTCACAATCAAAAGTAACGTAATCACAGCGTAGTGGTGAGAAATTTCATTGGCAATGGCTGAAGCCTTGAAGGTTTGTGGCGTGTTATAGGCTATTCGCATCAAAAGACAACCGAAGGCTTGGCTTGTGTGAGTTTGTGTCTTATTGATGGCGAGTCAATTAACCGCATGACAAGTTACGAGATAGACTTTAACTCTTTCCCAGCGGCGTAAGACTTCTATTATTTAACTCTGGCTAACGCCAGACGATTTTACTCGTCAAAGAGACAGTTTCCGCCTCGAAAGTGTTAAATTGTGTTAATGTTAAAAGATGCATTCCGGTTGCAGTTCCACTGGGTTTGAAGTTTATTTTAACGACGAATTTTAACGCAATGTATGTTCTATGACTAATTATTGCACAGAACATGCTATTTGTGAACGATATTTAACAAAATTTGTTATGGCAACATGTTCCGCAAAAAGTCATCGTAGTTGATAGACGCTCGTGTCACAAACAGATCAGAGTGTGTGGAATGTGTGCGAGTGTCGCACACATTCCACACACTCGCACACATTCCACACACTCGCACACATTCCACACACATACACTCACAAATGCTACTACACGGCATCCTTGAGTCAATAAAAGAATAAGAATTAAAGATAAATAGACTACAGTATTTGGAAACGCAGGATTTAAATGATCGACTACGTCAGAGATCTGGGTCAAATATCTTTCATCAAAAAATTAGAAGCGGCCTGATGTCTTGAAGTTCAAGTTCGCGGCATGAGGCAGGGCTTACGAATCTTTCAATTCGGTTTCATTGTTCTCGAGAGATGAAAATTACAAGTGGCGCAAATAACTGCGATTAATCTGACCCCTATCTGCACATGTTCAATAGGCAGTGCCACGATTGAATGTTGCTTATATAATTACATAATTCCTTAGTGATTAAACACCTTGAACGAAAACAGGTCGTCCTGTTTTCAATGAGTAAATTGAATAAATAAGTTATGGAATGTATCCAGGTTCAGCGTCCACTTTCAGGTTCCTATGTTGTTGTACTTTTATCGCGATGTACCTCAACGCCCACACGGGTCAGCTCTAAGACCTACTTTATACCTTCTTCATATAAATGACCTACATTGCTGCTTGCGACACCTCATATCACTAGCGGATCCAGATTTGGCTGGAAGACGGGGCCCAGCCTAAGAGTAGTAATTAAAAAGTAACATTTCCTCTTCTGCTCCGAACGTCTCCAAAGAAATCACGTTTAGTTGTTTGAGATTGTTTTTAGTGAGATATTCAAGCGTAAATTTAAAGTATTTAGCAGAATATGCAACTATAAAACCTTTAAACTTGAGTTTTTATAAACTTCTTGGAAGATGAACACTTGTAGCTGTTTTCTTTCCCTACTTCTTCAGCTAGTAAGCGAATTTTATCAGAGATTACACTTGTTATTATCTTACTTAAAGAGGAATCCGGGCCTCTAGGTGCTCACCCTTGATCCGCCACTGGGTATAATCAATCTCGCTGCTGATGCTGTTTCATATATATATATCCAGTCATGATACATCTCTCGAAAAGAAACTCGGAAAGGATATTTTAAACGTCTACAATTGCTTGATTGAAAATCACCTGTTGCTAAGCTATAAGAGGGGGGAAAAACAGTCAGGTTTTTTTTTGGTTTTTTTTTTGTTTTTCCCATCAGCTCGCCTGAAGGAAACGACTCCATTTATCAGTCTATCTATGCTACTGGCATCGAAATAAATTTTACATACACCATTCACATGGGTATCGGCAGGAATTTTTTTCCCCAGGGTGAAAAAAAGAATGCAAATAAAATTTGTAGACATTACAAAATTTCGAGATTATGAGGTTATGTGCCGCGCGGTCGCGACTAAGAGAAACTAAATCTCCAACTCATCATGAAGCCTGCCGAGCTCTTGTCCATTTTCAGGGGCTAGTGTACTTAGTCATGTTTCACCTAAAATATCTGAGTAGCTAAAACTATAATAATTTTTCGATCAAGATCGAGGGCTCAAAGTCTCCTCCTAAGTCACACCTAAGGTTGCCTTGGGGTCCTGACCGGTTGTGTTTCTTTTCCCGTCTCTGCAGACAAAAACTAGTTTCAATTTTTTGTCTGTGATTTCACTGTCTACCCTGTCAGTTTGAACTCCAAAAAAATGTTCCGAAATAGCGGATATAAAAACAAGAATGTTCATTCTTTGAGCGTGTAAATAGTTGCCCAGATTATCTCAGAGGTGATGTTTTTATCTCTTTGTGTTAAGTTGAGTCCAGCTGTCTTCAATTGTGTCTGATCGAGACGAGTCAAGTACCAAGGTTACACGATTGCCAAGTTACCCGGAATCAACGTCAGTGCGGTTTTTACCTTGACTCAGGAAATGCTTCCTCTTTTAGAATTTTGAACTAAAATTAAGTTGTTTTCTTTCAGGAGAATTCACAAGGACATGGTACTCCTGAAGGGAACGTTTTAAAAGATCTCTTTCGAGTACGACGAGTCTATGTGCATTTTCGATCCCGCTAAAAAATCGCACCGTAACTTACAGCTGGTGTCGCGTTAAAGATTTTCGGTCATGAACATTTGGCAATAGTGAGATCTGATTTAAACACTGACTAAACCTTGCAAGTCATATGGAGTTTACATGACTCCGGATTTGCCTCCGTTAATCCAATGTTCAAAACATCTGCGGGCTTTTATACTGCTGTTGGTATATATAAACGATCTGAGTAGCTTGCCAATGTGGGCACGGATGGGCTCTGCCGTTTTCTGTTAAATCATCTCACTAACATTGTACGAGTACGACATGACAGACTTGCGCAAGACGGGGAGCTCTAATTAGTTTCAACATCCTTACTAAACAAACTTAGTCCTCTTAAGACACGATTAGATACCAAAGGGATCAAATTCTTCAGCATAAACATGCCAAGTTGCCTAGCCAACGTACGATAAACTTTTGTAACTGTAAACCACTTCTGATAAAAATGTCTGGTCAACGTTAAAGTTTAGTAACAGTAAACCATTATTGTTTTTTTTCCAATGACAGGTTTTAAGATTTTAAACGCACGCCAAGCACGGTCACACGCACAGACGACTTTCTGTTTGCGAGGACACGAGGTATCATCAGCCCTTCGTATCACCAGCACTTGAAATCACCTGTTACTGGTATCATCAACGAAGTACAGTTCATACATTTCAAAAGTAAGTCTAACGTTTTGAATTTCCATTCTTTTTTACAGCGGAAGTGTGTCCTTTCGTAACTTTGCCTTTCGGTTGAAGATATCGGGTCATAAATTGTCCAGTTCGAAAAACGAAGGTAGGAGATCAAACGCAATTTGACGCATCGCACTTCTTGAGAAATTATCCTTCGCGTTGGATTAGAACAAGAGCGGAAGATTTGTGAAAAGCTAGCTTTGAAATAAGCTTGCGATAACCTGGAATGTCAGCACAACTTTACCTTTAGCAAAAAGTGTAGTCTATTTTTGGTTATTGATTGTTATTAATGGCTTTTGCGCGCGTATTAAACTGTAAAGTTCCAATTAATAGTTTCTGGGCAGCAACTATTACTGGCCACTGTGGAGTAGACCTGCTGCTCTGATGCATTGGTCATCGCACATAACTCTGAGCTAGGAGAACAAGTATTTGGTAACTGAAGAGAATGTGCGGACTTTGCACATTTTGTAAATGATTATACTTTCGCTTCTTCGCACATGACGACATTAAAATCGGATCCCCTGTCAATCGAGTGCAGGACCCGTTGCGGGAAATCCACTTGCCAACGAGCAAGAAATCAAACTTGGGATAAGTTGACGTTATTATTCTAAACCCCGTTTACGCTATAACATTTTGGGCATGGCGCGGCAGATTTTGGACACAGCTAGTCTAATTTGCCGTGCCGAGACCTAAATCCCGTTTACACTGTTGATCTTTTGGGCACGGCACGGCTAAAATTTTGACACGGGTGCCCCTGTGTTTTCGGTGAGGCACCAGTGATTTCACAGTGTAAACGGTGTGGACTTCTTAAAATTTGGTAACCGTGTCTGAAAATTTAGCTGTGCCGAGTACCTCTGTATGTGTACGTCTCGGCACGGCTAATTTGCCGTGATGTGCCCAAAATGTTACTGCACGTGTAAACGGGGCAAGGTGCTCGGCAAGGCTAAATTTTCAGGCGCGGGTATCAAATTTTATGAAGTCCGCACCGTTTACACCGTGAAAATCACCCGCGTGCCGTGCCCAAAAAATAGCGGCACCCGTGCCAAAATGTTAACAGTGTAAAAATTAAAAATTAAATTTAAAAAAATTAATTAGAAATTAAAATTAAATTAAAATTAATTAAAAGTGTGAGCGAGGGGGGTGGGTTATTCTTTCCGCCAGGTAAATGACTGAATCAGATTTCTTTTCTATGTATTTAGATGAAACAACAAATTGTCGTTTTCGTTGTGGTTTTGTTACACGGCATGACGTTGGCGCAGTTTCCCTGTGAGCTAAACTTCCCTATGGTTCAAGGTTCAAAAACGCACACGTGCGAAATGAAAAAGAAAGGTAAATGCAACAAGATCATGTTGGTTGTCACTGGATTCGCGAAGGCGAATGGTTATGGAGCCAGTATTTCTACCTCCACCACCGGGAAGTCGTCAGTAACGGAATGTCACATCCTGACTCGGAAAGGACAGTCCACGCTGAACTGTCGTGAGATTTATCTCGACAACTCGAGGAAAAGGACTGGGGAAAAATACCAGGTGAACTTAGGAACAAGCTCGTGAGTATCGTAACATGAAATAACGATAACCTACCTTGAGAATCGATGCGATGGACGAACCAGGCGGAAATCGTAATCTGAGTATGAAAATCAAAACTCGGTAAACGACTCGTAGAAGAGGCATAATTAGTAAAAGGTTCATTAGGATCTAACGTTTCGTTGCATTCCTTCATTCTCTGATGATGTTGCGTTCAGGGGGTGCTGGGGGTGGCCCTTACTGGACCTCAAGGGAGAACAACTCAGGTAGCTGATAGGATTATCCAGAATAAACAAAGGTACTTTATTGCAATGAAATAGTAATAATAAACCTTTTCCTGATTATGCCTCTTCTACGAGTCTTTCGCTGGGCTTTGATTTTCATACTCAGATAACTTACCTTCTATTAACATGCTAAACTCCTATATCCTAGCTCTTACCAGCTCTTATCCTAGCTTACTTATTTTTACTAAGCATTGCTTAGTGATATCCCTAATCATCGTACTTTACCTCAAGCTATGACATCTTTTTTTTCCTCATCTTATCTACTTATCACACCGACATACAGAAACCAAGGGCAGCAATTTTCCTTTCCTATGGTGAAGTTTTTATAATATTTATGAAAACATAGTTATTCTAGAAGGGAAATTTGAATTGTTTTTTTTCGCACAAATATCAAATTTTCCTGCTGGGTTTAGTTATCCCTGAGGGGATGGTTAGTGACAAGATTGCAAAAGCTTTTTTTCACATCTAGCTATGAGGAAGATGGATCTTTCCAGTATGCCTTGTGATTTGTTTGTGTAGCTCTTCTTATGTGCATGATGTACACTCTTACTGGTTGATGTGTGGACACATGACATATAATAAACTGTTGAAAGAATGTTAAAACCAACATCTCTATCTATGGATTATCCGGGACCCACCCAAGGCCACTCCTGAATTTTTGTATTCCTTATTCATACCTCGAAGTGGTACAGCTCGCTCCCGCACATACGTCTTACGATAGTCACCCATGACAAGTTTTTCACACATCAAACATAAACCCCACATAGATGTAATTACTGCATGAAAGAGCACAAAATAGGATTTATTAAGAGTTCTACGATGAATTAAGGAACTTTGTCGTACATATTATATTTATATACTATATTATTTATTATTATTGCATCATGCTATATTACATTATATTATACTTTATCATACTATACTATACTATACTATACTATGCTATGCTATGCTATGCTATGCTATGCTATGCTATACTATGCTATGCTATACTATACTATGCTATACTGTACTATGCTATGTTATGCTATGTTATGCTATGTTATGCGATGCTATGCTATGTTATGTTATGTTATTTTATGTTGTGTTATATTATTTATTGTAGTATAATGTATTGTATTATTATATGTAACTAACATGTTATATGTTCCTCTGTATGAACAAAAAGAAATTCCTCTATATTATAGAGGAGATTGTTTTTGTACGTGTAGAGGAACTTATGGTGTGCAACTACTGACCCTCCCCCTAGATCTGTTTCAGAACTGTAGACTGCGTCGCAGACGCTGAGTACAGAATAGTCTCAAGTTGACGCGTCTTAGCTGCGTTTTCAATTTTCTTTCTGTTAAATCCAGGAATATTGAATCTGTCATAATCGCTGTGTCAAGAAGAATGGTTAAAATCAGTGCAAACAAGCATTCCTCTGCGGCTTTTCCACCCAAAAAGAATCCAAAGAAAGAAAAAATACCTTACAACGTTGAGGCAGTTTTCCCAATTCGTGAGGCTTCTGGTTTCTGCTCAGTAAACACTGTTCACTACAAAGCCAATGGAGTTGTTTTCAAGACAAAGGATGACAAAACGAAAAAGGGTTCGGGATACACAGTCTCCGCCTACAAAGCCTCATTTTAAAGGACTGTTTTCATTTTAACTTTTTTCATCAGTCGTTGGGTTAATTAATGATCAAATTTTGTGAGTAAACTCGATACATGGTCGATTTGTAAGATAAAGGAACAGTTCTATCATTGCTTGAAGTTTGTTGGTGATTACCTATAAGGGCTAACCTAAGGTAATAGGGTAATTCTGCCTATTTTTTCGGGGATCAGTTTAATCAAGAATGGTCAGCGATAAATTCCAACTTGCCGGCTGTGCTAAAGTAAGATGGAAACATCGTCGCGTTGTACAGTTATTTGCTTTACTTGTCTATGCGCAATACTGTAACCTTGGCCCTTGCAATTGAGACTTCTTGCATTGAGTATATGCTTTTTCTGTGGCGCCACGACTATTCTTTCGCATGAATTTTGAGAGGGAAGATACTATACGTTGTCTCTTTAAAGTTTGAAATGCCTTTACTGCTTACTCTAGATTAAGTTTAGATTAGATCAGATTAAACTTTTGAAATTATTTTGGACACGCTACTGTTAATGCGCTTACTAAGCAGCTCGAAGGAAAAGTGCAGAGATATTGCGCTGAAAACCCTGCCTAGAAGAATTAGGATTATGCATTGTTAAAGAAGAGTTATTTCAGTTACAGTAGCCTTTAACTGAGTTCGAGAAGCCTCCGTTATAGACGAGTCAAATCATATGGTGTTGGTCACAGTACAATAATCAAGTCTGATTACGATGGGAATGAGTTAGCTCCACATCCGAAATATCAGAATATCACAGAAAAAAATCGTGTGCAGACCAGATAGACCCTTGGGTTATCCCGTGGGGTTATCTCGTATTAAATCCTCTGAGATCGATTATTCAAAAGACAATTGGGCCAAGTTTTGGATTACCAGTTAATCCGTTGTTTCGAACGAAGTCTTTTTGTTGATCCGTCAAATTCAAATTTCGCTGCGTAAAACCGTTCTTAATCCACCGAAAATCTGTCAAAGAAAGTTCCATTTGTTTTGACAGAAATTTATCCTGAATGTTCACTAATTCAGGATTAAACTAATCGGCTTTTCAACAGCCACAGTGTGCCCTTTTCAAATTCTCACGACATCCCAAATGTTTATCACCCTAAATAAACATGAAAAACTGCTTAGTATTTCTACTGCAACACGCTTTGTTGGATAATATAAGCGTGTTTCCTGCCTTCAGTTTCCATCGAAGTTATTCTCAATAAATTACTTGTAATGTTTAACATATAAACCTGTCTCCTACCTTCTATTTCTCGCAAGAGTTGCTCTCTATTTCTCGTTACCGCCTTTTCCTTACATTGTAGTTTTGCAGTTTATACACATAGAAAACGTTTCGACCTGAAGTGTGAAAGCAAGTTTGTAGCAGATACCGTTGTGGCGGAAAAATTGATAGCCAATCAGATTGTTGATGTGATGATCCAAGATGGCGCTGTCCTTACTTGCCCATCCCTAGTAAGCTGAAATTCTGCTTTTTCATCTTTCTCTTTTGATGAGCTTCGTGGAAAATATTGAACTTTCGAGGATCCTCTTAAAAGGGGGGGTTGGTGAAACGTGGGGCAATGCCAAGCCTCAAACCTCCATTGAATGAGAATCGCGTGACAGCCCGAGCGTTTCAGAACCGACAAGCACGTACAGCAATTTTTTTAACCCTTTCCTGTCCGAGACCAGGGGTTGATCTAGGGGGTAGATAGGGTGGCTAACAACCCCCCATTTGTTGTACATGGAGCTATATTTAACAACTTCTCGATCATTGTGTCATGTTGTACTATCACATTGCATGGCAACAACGCCCAAACATGTTTAAACATCAGCAAATTTGTTTATAAATTTTAAACATCACTATCTTTTGCTAAATTGAATTGAATTCGGTTAAAACACACAGATAATTTCAACAATTGTTATTAATGAAAAATGGTAAGACCTGAGTAAGTGCTTTTAAAACTATTTTATGCTCTGAAAATCGGGAACTTTTAAACACGTTTTGATGCTTAGCCACCCTATTGTACAGATCTTGGATCTGTGCCTGGAGACGCTTTCCCTTCACGAGTAAAATCGTCTGGCGTTAGACAGAGTAAAATCGTCTGGCGTTAGACAGAGTAAAATCGTCTGGCGTTAGACAGAATAAAATTATCTGGCGTTAGACAGAGTAAAATCGTCTGGCGTTAGACAGAGTAAAATCGTCTGGCGTTAGACAGAGTAAAATCGTCTGGCGTTAGACAGAGTAAAATCGTCTGGCGTTAGACAGAGTAAAATCGTCTGGCGTTAGACAGAGTAAAATCGTCTGGCGTTAGACAGAGTAAAATCGTCTGGCGTTAGACAGAGTAAAATTATCTGGCGTTAGACAGAGTAAAATTATCTGGCGTTAGACAGAGTAAAATTGTCTGGCGTTAGACAGAGTAAAATTATCTGGCGTTAACCAGAGTAAAATTAAAAAGTCGGGTACGGATCGGAAAGGGTTAAACAGCAAACAAAGATTTAAAGTTGACGTTTTCTGTCCCGCAAAGACCACCAAGAAGTACACTGAAACAAGTAAGCGCATGTCGTATCACAATTAAAGATACGTTTCCGACTTACGGGGTGATGATTTTTCTTCATGTAACATGTTCTTCACGAATTCTTAATGAATGTTTGAAATCTGTTTTTAGGAATTCTAATTTTTTTTTCAAGTTTTCTAACTTAAAAACAAACATAGCTTGAGAGATATGCCAACATCCTTATGATTGCTATTCAAACTACATTTTTCTTATTTCGTAAATATTGGCAGGGGTGACGCCAGAGGGGGGCAGAGGAGGCTAAAGCCCCTTCGTCGGGGAACCTGAGCCCCCCTGTCGGGGAAAAATTAACCATCCGTCGGGGAATTTTCACTGATAAACACAATTATATATTGCACAAACTATGAAAACTTGTTACTGATTTAGCCAAGAAAGATAACAGACTCTTCTCTTCATGTCAAATCTAAAAGGAAACTGTTTCTGGTCAGAAGTTGAGATTCTTCTTGCGAAAAATAGGATGATGTTTTCGACCTTCAAGTAACGAAATTATAAAGAAGGCGTGGTCATGCCTCCTTTGGTTTATCTCTCCTGTCGGGGACGTTAGCCCCTGCGTCGGGGAATTCCTGGCACCACCACTGAATATTGGCATTGTAAGAGTTTTTACCTGAAGCATAGATGTATAGCCAGACGCTTCGCCATCACCATTTTACGCCGTCAAAGAGCTGGGATAGTAGAGCAAGGGTAAGGGTTGGTTCAATGTTGGAAAAGAGAAATGAATGATGAGTAAATTTCTAGCAAATCTTAAAATTTTGAAAAGGGTGGACTAAAAGAATAATGACGAAAATCATCTGAGATACCCGAGGATGGTTTGAAAAGTTTTTAGCTCACCAAAGCTCTTTTTCAAGATTCTTCAGGTCTTTAAGAGGGATAAGGATGCGAAGTTATTTCTTTGTGGGAATGAATAAGTAAAATCTGCTGATAAAATTAAAGATGGAAGATGTTCTTGGCTGTTTCATATTCAGTTCCTGGGGACGCAAACAGGAATTTTGAAGGGCAAGGCTAGGAGGGAAATATGAAGGCACTGCCATGACAACTTTGGTCATTTCTAGAGCAATAAAGCTACGTTGCTTTGGGAAATGTGAGTTAAAACTGTCGAAAACAGGTCAGACATCAGACAACCCATAAAAAGGGCAGGGGTCGTGACCCCCCAAACTTCTCATCTTGTTGCGCCCCTGAGTTCTTATATCTGTTCTTATAATCACAACTTACATTGGTGAAACGCCTTGCATGTCAATTTTGTACAAGAAAACAAGCAAAGGAACTGAAATCAACAAATATAATCTCCAGATACGATGGATAATTTGTTTTCAAGGGGTTAGTGACCTTAGAATGAATGCTACGCCCCCGTGATGAAGATTGCGCATGAGCAGTGGTACCTAAACAGAATTAGACTTTTATGTTGTGGTCTTCATTGTGAAATGACGGATTGTGACAACGAAAGGTACGGTGAACACGTAGGTTGAAGGTGTCGGATTGAATCCGTTCCATCCCAGTCGATTTCGTGATTCGTTGTCCATCAAACCCAATATTTTAGGTCGGGAATACGTTCTGGAATATGTCAAATCAAGATGGAAAGGTTTCAAGTGACGAACGGGCTGTACAAAGTTAGTTTCCTACCGTTTAGTTTGGATTCATCTTGTGTTTTTTAAAAACAGCAAGTGTTCATAAAATACCAATTTTTCTAGACGTGCCTATGCCTCCGACACACAAACTTACCATGGCCGATGTTTTTGACGGCAGCGGAAAGCCGAAACACGACGTGTTGAAAGCTCACTTCATTCAGGAAGGACGAGTCGAAGAAGATGTTGCTTTGCGAATAATTCGAGAAGCAACCGCTATTCTACGAAAGGAGAGGAACGTTTTGGAAGTTGAAGCTCCAATAACAGGTACGTGTTGATGAACCGGGCGTAGGAAGTGAATATTTGTCTTTTGATCATCCCCCTGCTATGCTCCAATTCGGCATAAAAGCTAGCTAAAATTTATGTCCAACTTCTTTCTGCTTTTTGTCTAGTTTGCGGTGACATTCATGGTCAGTTTTACGATCTTATGAAGTTGTTCGAAGTTGGAGGACCTCCTCAAGCAACCCGTTACCTTTTCCTGGGAGATTATGTGGACCGAGGCTATTTTTCAATTGAGGTTTGTTTATTTCGAAATTGAAGTGTGGGAATCGAGGGTAACTTGCAAAAATGTTGACAACTTCTACACATCAAAGCACAGCCAGTCTTTCGGCTGTGGCTGGACAAATTCCAACTGCCAAACGCCGTTAGCTATGGATAATCTTACCGTTGCATTACGTGGTTCGTATCTGAAAAGTACTATTTTTACCAATATTTAAAGCTCAACTTATTTGAGCCCAATTTATTGCGACCTGTCATCAACAATTTTGATCAGTTTGCTAAACGGTTCCCCTCTTGTTTCTTCATTAGTGCGTGCTGTATTTATGGTCGTTGAAGATACTCCACCCCAATACGTTATTCTTACTGCGAGGGAATCACGAATGTAGACATCTGACAGAGTATTTCACTTTCAAAACCGAATGTGAGTAGCCCTAGATGCATGCGTATGTTCGTGTCGTGCGCTTGTTTTGAATTAAGTGAACGTTGTCATTGCTATTTCTTTCCATTAAGAGCTTTCTTAGCACTCAACACATCTGAATCGAGATGACCCGGAAGATTTGTAACGACATTTGCCGTGACCGAAGATGTTGATTTTTTTATTGATCACGGTTTTTTAGCCTAGGTTTGATTCATATCTCATTGAATTTTGTCTCAAGGTTTGTCGTTTTGACGCAAAATGGGATTTGAAAGGGGGAAAAAATTAAAAAATAACATGAATTATTAATTCTACGCGGAGTTTTATTTTAGTGAAGTAAGCCGTTCCTACAAGCTGTGCACTGTAGTTACTACCCTGTGGACCTGGTTTGCTTTTCAGAGCATGCTGTGGATATTTTCTAAACAGATTAAGACTTTCAAAGCTGTTATGTTAATTGCCGGTACAGTATTCCATGGCTTGTATGTAACAGAAAGTGTTGCCAGTTGGTAGATTTCTGCATCTACATGATGAGATCGGGCTGAATTTTTGTGGGCCGCAGTTTAAATGGGTGAAAAAGATTAAAAAACTTTATAATTTTTTTAAAAAAATGACTGTGTAATGAATATAGTCCATCAGTGTTGTTGTTACAGTATCCCATCCTTTTAAACTTTACAGACTCTATTCAATGTTTATCACAGAGAAAATTCATAGATCTTTATGATATTCCATAAAAGGAAGGCAGTTGTTACCCTAAAAATTTGTTATGGCAGGTCTTTTGTGTTTTTGGCCCGTTTACACTGACCATTATCTTTGAAGCTTTTGTAATCAATTCAGCATCTTTTTGCCCAATGACTCATAATTTTAGTTTGAGGTTACAGTTGTGTATTGAAGGTCTCATTTAGAAGTGTAAATCTTATCTGTTGTCAATTTAAAGATCCTTTGGTTTTTGGGTTTTTTTTTGAAGAAAAAAAATTAAAAACATTCTTCCATAATGTTGAGGGATTGTTAGAGCTCAGTGCACTAAAATTCCAAGGTGTATAAGGATACATCATGTTTGTTAGTTTGTTGGACTTGCTTGATAGTTGGATTCATGATAGTTGTTCCTTATAAATTATATTCATTACCACAAGCCAATCACAACTATACTGATTCCTTGGTTTAAATGGAATGCTTGTCTAATTGAATAGTCATGAGCGTTATTTTTTAGCTGTTATTCATGTACATTATCCAGACCATATGGTGTGAAAAAATTTTATTTACTGAAAAGCAGACAAGCTGCAAAGAAGTTGCAGGTCAAATTTTTCATCAAAAAATATATTATGAATTTAAATTTGTGAATGTTACCATGTTTTCTTGAGTATGTGCTAGTTTGTGGATAGTCAAATGCTTGTACTCTTAGTTCTCCCAATGAAAGATTCAATTTCGAATGTATTATATAAAGTATCAACTGTATGATTAGCAAATTGTAGGTGTTTGTTGGCCATAAAATGAACTCTTTTTTGTACTTGGTGTGACCAGGTCTTTAAATCATGGGGTGATTAACTGTTATTGACATAAAATGATACCAGATGATTATGTTTATCTGAATGACTACTCTCTATATATTTGTCGACTAAGAATACTACTGATAACTACTGCTGATGCCATCATAGTTTAGGCTGTCTAGAAGAAATAAGGTCAGGTTTTATGTGAAAGTTTTAAAAAGGTTTAACATGAATGAATTAAACTTAAGATTTCAACTGAACTGAGGGTACTATTCAGTACTGGTATTTGCACTTTAATTCTGGAATTGCAATACACTATACATGTTTGATGTTTGAGAAACATGAGAGCTTTGGATATATTGAGGTAGAAGAACGATCTTCAAGCTCGATACTCAGAAAATGATTATCGAGCTTGAAGATTGTTCTTCTACCACACTATACATGTGGTGAGCTTTTAATCATTTGCAGGTACTCAGATGATTTCAGTATCCTTTCTTCTTCCTCTTCCTCCAGCTGTGACCTTCTCATAAGAAAAAGCTTACTCATTAAAAAACTTAACCCCACTCTCAATTTGAACATCAGCTCTATCCCACTTTCTCTCTTTTGACATCTTTGCCTTACCTCATTACCTCTGACATCTTTTAACCTCTTACATCCTCTCAAACACCAAGTTATATTAACTAACATGTAATGATAACTTTATAGATAGTCTTTGTCACATTTTCCTGCATTCTTTGATGATGTTGTGTTTAATAAAAGAAAATGTTAGATCTTAATAATCCTTTTCCTAATTATGCCTCTTCTACGAGTCTTTTACTGAGCTTTGATTTTCATGTCCAGCTTGAGCTTAGGTTAATTCTAAAAACATAGGTTACAATTTAGGCTCAATGTATACAGTTTTTATCATGAGGTTTTGACATTTAAGACACCTTGATTCTAAATTATTTGCAATTGTAATTCTAGTTTTTGGATTGAGGTCGTTGATCCCATGTTCATGATTTGTGTCTGACAAAACAAACTTTCAATAAATAACTTCAATCCAGTGATCATAATTTAATTTTTTTTGGCGGTAAGAATACTTGTAGAAAACCATGTAAATCTATTCAACTTTGAATGTAAATGAACTTGAATCATGATGGCTAAACTTTTGTGATCAATACCTGGCAGTACCTCCTTGTGTGCCATTCTGTTCAAGTTGAGATTTAGTCCTGTTTACATATCTAGATACTGTAATAAAATGACATGTAAATATCATTCCATATTTATGTAGGATGCCTCCTTGGGTTTTGGCCTTAATGGCAAAACATTATAGAGGCAATTACATGTATAATTTTCAAGTGGGGAGAGTCATTTCTATTGGGGAAAAGTGTTTTTAGATGTTACATGGGTAAATGGACTCCTAACATTTATCAGTAAAGGACGTCATCAGTCAGATGCAATTATGAATGTTTAAATATTTTGAACTCTTTTTAATGAAGAATTTGATGTTGTCAATGTGTCATAATTTCCTGATAAATCAGCCAAGTCAAGTTGAAATAACACACCACTTGTTATAAAACCTGTGAAGTTCATATGATATAGGTTACTTATCAGGTATATAATTGCTGTTAAATGTAATACAAGCATAACAAAGAAACAAGTAGTGAAACTTAAACTAGGCATGAATTTGGGAAGGGATGCTGGGTTTGCTCACCCTTCCTTCTACAGCTGAAAGTGCTGGCCAAATTGTTTATGCATTATTTAGTTGGTTTTTGACATTTTTATGAAGATTTTTATGAAAGTTCTCAAGGAGTTGACATTTGATGTGTATGTAATTTCTTTCAAAGAGAACATAAGAGTGAACCTTTCTTAATTGGTTCTGTGGAAGTGTTAGCATAAGTTGTGGTTTAGATGTATTTTTTTTTTAAATCTTTGCTGCTGTTTCTGGCCAAACCAATTATTTTTGTTCCAGTTTTAAGCCAGGTTGTTTTTATTTAAGCAAACTAAATTTACCCATGTAATGTAATGCTTTATAAGAATCTTGGTGCATATAATCAGTGATAAGCTAGATCCCTTACTGCCCTCATTTCTTTTGCTGTAGTGTGACAAATTCAACCTTAATTTCTGGTTTTTACTAAACCACTAATCAGTTATATTTTTTTCATAATTTATGCTTGAATGTTTAGGCCATTACTTATTAATGCTCATTTAGTTAATTTTTAAGTGTTTTAATAAACCACTGATCAACTACATTTAAGGTCTTTTTGGTATTTCATGTATCATGGCTTTTTGTCATAATTATCATTTCTTTTACACAAGTAAATTTATTTTTTCATTATTTGCTCTTCTTTAGATGTTTTTGTAATAAAGTGTTGTATTAACAATTAAGCAAGCTTTTGTATAGCTCATTTCATATCATCTGGAAGGTTTAAATTATTGGATTAACCCATCTAGGGGGAAGGGTACACTTTATAATTTTATTCTGGCTGACACCAGATGATCTTACTCATCAAAGGGATGAGCTTTGCCTCGAGATGAGTTTAGGAGTACCAAACTTCTACTCACCTTTGCTGATGGAATCAAATCACCATTCAAGTCTCCAAATGTCAAACTAGATCAAAACAGTATCACTTGAAATATTGATTTCAACATAAGTATTTGTAGAAAACTTGTGAATTCAAAATTTTTCAGTGTTTAGTGAGAAGTAACGTAACAAATTCTTCATGTAATTGTAATATTTATCCATTCAGATGTAAGAAGAGGCCTCTATTACTGTATTTAATTCTAGTGAATGCTACAATATTATAATTATACTTGGGATCAAAAGGGGGCCATTTTAAAGATTAGGTTAACATCAGCAGGAATCAGTTGAGTACACTTGAAAATTGAAGGTAAAGCTTTGAATTGTGCTAATGATTGTTGTCTGTTGTAACATTTTTTAATGCACCTGTGGGGTACTCTATGTAAGCAAAATGATTTTGTGCAGTAATTGGCATACCTGAAAGATTCTAGGCATATGAATGTGATCCCAGTACTAAAATAACTGAACCACAATTCAGATCTCCAACAGAACACATACATGCAAATAGCAGCCATCATTTTCATTACAATTAGTAGTAACACCATCAAAATTTTTGTATACATGATTGTAATGGTGTTGACATACATGATAAGTAATGCTGTTATCCATGAAATTGTGTGCATGCAACTGGATTAAAATCCCAGCTCTGTTTGTTTGGCAATTGATGAAGATAGCTTACCAATTGCAATCCACCAGAACAGATATTGAAGTGATACAGCCATGTCTACATGTCTACAGTAATTATTGGGATTGCAACTGAGATACATGTAGCTGCCAGTTGTGATTCCAGTGCTGATATTTTGTGCTCCATATGTGGTAAATGGTTTAATAACATGCTAGTTCTTCTTTTACATGTATTATTGCATCCTTACTGTAAATTTGAGAAACCATTTTGGTATGAAGGGTTTTTTATTGTAAATCTTTGAGAGGAAAGCAGATAACAGTTTCTTTTCATTTTTATAGGTAAAATAAAATACAGTGAGGCAGTATATGATGCTTGCACAGATTCATTTGACTGTTTGCCACTAGCAGCTTTAATGAACCAACAGTTTTTATGTGTCCATGGCGGCTTATCCCCAGAAATTCATACAGTTAACGATATTCGAAAGGTAAAATTAATTTGGGGCAAAATGAACTGGATGGTGATTACTTACATGTTGGAGTAAAATTGGTTAAATAAATCAAAAGGTTAAAAACTGCCATAACTGATCTCAAAGAATATCAACATTTTGAGAATAAGCCCTTTGTCCGGAAAGAAGTGAACATGCTTCTTTCCTGATGAAGGGCCTTTGCTCAAAATGTTGATATTCTTTGAGATCAGTTACTGCAGTTATCAACCTCTTAACTTTTTACCTTATTTATCACTGTCTACGCAGTATTCTGTTCTTAAATCATTGATTGTTAACTAAATCATGCTTGATTTTTAAAGAGTTTTCTCTCTTTGTTTTCTCAGTTGGACCGTTTCAAAGAACCTCCAGCATTTGGACCAATGTGTGATTTGCTTTGGTCAGACCCTTTAGAAGATTATGGAAATGAAAAAAATAGTGAAAACTATAGTCATAACAGTGTTAGAGGTTGTTCATATTTTTACAGGTATTGCAGTTTATTATGTGTTAGGCTTAAATGCAACTTGATGTTTTTGAAACTCATCTGGCTGAGCTGATTATGTGGTATAGAGTGATCAGGAAAACCAGAATTTGAAAACGACTACCAATAATTACAAAAAATCAGTTGTCCTTCATGTAAATGTGCCTTCACATATGGATTTCTGTTGCATGGCATGGTGCATGTAGTGCCTTTCAAACATGCCGTTTGTTGCATGTGATCATTATTTTTGCTTATTGAAAAGCACTGTGTGGCAGGGCTGTGGGAGCAGGTTTGGAAGGTGTGGTGTCCATTCAACCAATGTTTGATGGAACAAATTTTAAGGCAGAGATTAGTCTGGCTCCTTCAATGATTGCACAATTATTCTGAGAGTGTTAAAAGTCTTAAGAAGAACAAATTCTGGTGGTGTTAAAGGCTTGATTATCTGGACTGGTTACCTGTAGTGACTTGGTTTGTCAGAGACCATTGCACCAGACAGTCTGAAGTCCAAAATTTCCCAGGGGTGCATACCAGTGCCTCCCTAACAGATGTTTTTCTGCTTGTTTTCAGTTACCAGGCAATCTGCGAGTTTCTACAGAACAATAATTTGTTGTCAGTGATAAGAGCTCATGAGGCACAGGATGCAGGGTGAGATAATTATGTCTTTTGTGAAATGAAAAATCATAATTACTTAATAATATTGTTCAAAAGAGACATTTATTATTATATCTAATAGCAACATAATTTCTTATGCATTACTTTAATTTATTAATAGTTAGCTGAATTTAGGCTATAGGACATAACAGTGAATATTCCTGCTCCCACATACTGGTAGAGAATGACAGTAATCACATACTGTATTTTCTGGGCAGTTACCCATGGGTTATCTGTTGATAACCCATTTTATGTTTTTGGAGTTGCTGCAGGTAATACAGTGATGCAAGTAATGTGATGACAAATTTTTGTTTTGATGTCTACTTTTGCCAAAAATCTTGTTATCAAATCATCACAAGTGCAGCGCAGTAATAGCATCAGGTTAATGATACCAAATGCACATACAAATCTTCCAAATGATAAAGTAATTTAGAAACTTTTTAGTTCATTTTGATTTGGAGTAATTATCAGTTTGCTTCTCAGAATTTTGAGTTTTTGCAAAATTGGCAAGTCAAACTGTCAGACATTGCACCAAGCTAATTTTCACTTCTTGTTCTGGCCACACTTTCGGTACTTCTGTCACCAGAAATTAGCAAGCTTTAAACTGACAGCACATTTCAAAGATAGAAAACAATCAGTTTGAATAATAGTGTAAATTTTAAAGCTATTGCAATTTGGACCTGGTCTAGTGTACCATGCATTGTGTTGCAACATCACGAGAGAATTCACATGGAATTTCTCATGGCTTAAAATATGTTACCACTCTGCATGTCAACTTTGATTGGTTCATTCAAAACTAAGAATTGTCTTCATTTCACTCTGCTTTGATTAATTGCTCACTTATCATAATGCCTGTTAAAATCACTATCACCAGAGTTACTCCTTCACATTCATCTCATAGTTTCAAAGCCACAATGACATTGCAAGGGCATGGTTGAGGTGTGGGTGATCTTCCAGTGTAGGTAATCGGTCAAAAATTTTTTTGGACCACAAATTTGACTGCTGCAGGTAATACGCTGTGTGGGTAATTGCCTGGAGAATACAGTAACAGCAAAGCATAAGTACAGTATGCATATCACCTATGATACTTTCATTTGACTTTCTTTGATCCTATTTGTTTAGGTATAGAATGTATAGAAAAAGTCAGACTACTGGATTTCCTTCTCTTATTACCATATTTTCTGCTCCTAACTATTTGGATGTTTATAACAATAAAGGTTTGTTACTATGAAATTAAACATGATTGAGCTCTCCCCCCTTTTCTTCTTATTTACCACTGGGGCACTGGGAATCAATTATGATGACATGATTTAATAAATTACAAACTTACTGTACAGGGCAGTGAATAGTTAAGTTGAAGCAAATTCTGGGTCACTACATGTATGTACATGTACTGTATAGTGGGATCTTGTCAGGATTTTTAGATTTTGGAGGGTTTCCAGTATAAGAAAATTATAGCAGAAGTTTGTGGTTGCAATCCGTGATATTTTGGCTTTTGCCTTTGGGGTGCATTATTTGGGGATGTCTATAAAGAAAACAACAACCATACAATCAGTATTTTCTTTAAGCAAATTGAAGTAAAAAGTATGTCAAACCAAGTGAACATATCTGTGTCTTGGTGGGAGCAGGGTCCTGTGAAACCATGTCAATCATTTTCTTTATGCTAGCAGCTGGCTATACCTCATACTAATTTACTGTGTTAAGTAATGGGAGTTATGTCAGCTGTCAGTTTGAAGTGACAACTGAATGCCCTCCCATTTATGTGATCTATACTATCCATCTCTCCAGTCGTTTATCTATCCATTCTAAATTTCTAAGTTGTGATTGCATTGCAGCTGCTGTTTTGAAATATGAAAATAATGTTATGAATATTCGTCAGTTTAACTGTTCACCACATCCTTATTGGCTACCAAATTTCATGGATGTTTTTACATGGTCTTTACCATTTGTAGGAGAAAAAGGTAAGGTATGACTTGTCTTAAAATCTTTCATTTATTTTAGTCAGTTAAGAATTAGTCATAGTCATTTTTGATATCTTGTCATGATCTGGGATTTTAGATTAGTTAATATTTCAAATGAATTATCTTCCTTAATGGAGTGATGGGGAAATGATTCTCTTGACAGAAACATATAAACTCCACATTCATTTGCCAAGTAAAACTTCAACACAGACAATTTAAACCCCTTGTATTGTTGTATTTGCTTCAGTTCATTGTCATTTGGATGTCCAAGTTGAATGTGCTTTGGGTTGAGAGTGCTTTGGGTTGAGAGTGCTTTGGGTTGAGAGTGCTTTGGGTTGAGAGTGCTTTGGGTTGAGAGTGCTTTGGGTTCAGTGAGTTCTGTGTATCACTTGCCTTTCATCCTCAATCAAGCCACTCTTGAAACAATGATAATAAGCTCATGTGAAAGCAAGCTCACATGGTAATGTGTTTAGTTTCAAGTGGCAATGTGAGTGTTCTGTTGTATTATTCAGCATCTTCGAGGGATTATAAAAGTAGTGGCTTCTGTTTTTAAGCTCTGTTCATTGTTTTACTTGGTTTGAATAATATTCTCGTGGTTCACTTGTAAATTAGTGCAAAACCTTAGACTCACAGAATTATACTGTATTTCATACCAAGCTATCCATGAGTATCTATACAAGAAGTGAGGGCATGGAAGAAGGTCTCTGAAAAAGAGAATGATTTTCATGTAGTCATGCAGTCACATGGTCATATGCTGGAATGGTTTGTTTTGTTAACTTATCAGGCCACTAATTCAAGAATGTGATTTGTGAATCTGCAACCCTAGGGAGTATATTTGGCAATCCATGGTACTGTGTATTGCTTTGGTCCTATCTGACATTATGCAATTTATTTCTAGTCACTGAAATGTTGGTAAATATTTTGAACATTTGTACTGATGAAGAGCTGGATGATTCTGAAGATGAAGAAAAGTCAAAAGAAGCTGCAAAGAGGAAGGAAGTAATTAGAAACAAGATTCGAGCCATTGGCAAGATGGGTAGATTATTCACAGTTCTAAGGTAGGAAGCAGATCTTATCAGTTGGTGCTCACTGAGGTAATACCATAACATTAACCTTTTCACAATTTATTTTGATATCTGAAGATCCAAATTTGAAGTAGGCAACCCAGGTGCATACTGGTATTTGAGGAGATCATTATGGTACCTTATTCAGTTGAAGTGCTTATGTTTAAAATGATAGTATCTTGTCACCTTATTGGGCAGTTTTAATTTCAAATGTAGTTTGTTATTTAACACCTACCTACTGCCTGTGCAACTTCAATTACATAATGGTACAGTACCATTATTGGTATTAGAGTTGTAGTTATTTTTATGATACCCACTTGCTTTTTTTTTCTATAGAGAAGAGAGTGACAGCATATTAAAACTAAAGGGGTTGACTCCCTCAGGTTATCTTCCAGCTGGAGTCCTTTCAGGTGGAAAAGACTCACTACAGGAAGGTTGGTTTACATTTTGCTGGTATTTGTACTCATTTGGGGGCAGACCCATACTCCACTAAATAAAATTATCTGGTGTTAGCCAAGGTAAAATTGCAACATGCACCATGATGGGTAAGCCAATAAAGTAGGCACAAGTATTTACAAAGACTTGTCATTTTTCTTGTTTTTAAAATTTTGTTAACTGTTGAGGTTTGCCCTCCTTTTAAAACATAACTAAAAAATTATGTAACCCTGCTCGGGGCTCATCTTTGTGACAAGATAAATGATTTGGTGTTTGCCAGAAAATAAACTACTGAAATGTACCCTTTGCCACTCAGTGAGTTAATCTTTATTTTAAACACAACTTGGTTGATGTTCACCAAAATGTGAATTTATTTGGGATGCCATGTCATGCATGCAAAAGATTGATCCAATACCCTTAACATCTGAAAGAACAGTGAGAAAAATACAATATGTCTTGTTTTGATTACTTGTTCTTTTGTCTCATATATTCCTTTTGAAGGCATCATAACTCTGTACTACTTACGTTCTTTCTTTCAGCACTCCAAGGAAATTGGAATCATCATAAAATAAAATCTTTTAAGGAAGCACGAAACCTTGATCTGGTTAATGAGCGAATGCCACCTTGGAAAGATAACTCTAACTCACCTCCTGCTGCCAGAAAAATGTGATCCAAGTGTAGATATCTGCAGAAACTAACAAAAAAAATCTCACTTTATCTGGCATTGGCCTAAAATCTTTTTAGAAGTTGTTGCCAGTCCATCAGGAAAACACTTGAGGATGATGCTCCATGAAAGCCAATCATCTGTCCAAAGTTTTTACAAGGCTTTAGGGGAATGACTAAGTGAGTTGCATGGTTGAAAAAAGTTATTTGGAATATGGTCTTACTTTGGCATCATGGAAGACTGACCATTTTTGGGTCCGTTGAACAAGGAAAACTGGATTGCTGAAAGTAATTGTAATTTTATCAATTCAAAGACTTAATTGAAATGTCAAAAAGATTATCGTGGAACTGTAGTTGATTAGAATTATTTTAAATTTATATGCATGTCAACAGTCAGTTCCCCATATGTTTGCTGAGTAATTCTACCAGAATACTTTACTGTGTTTTCAAAATACAGGGCAAATATTTGTAATCTCAGGAGATTAGAAAGACAGTCAAATAAAATAAACATAAGTGAATCAACTTCAAGAAGTACTTCACCAATAGCTTTATTCAGCAGCTATGAAGTGGAAACTGTATGTTGATACTGCCTCTGAATGTCCTTAACTTTATTTATTAGTAAAAAGCTGAATTCATAAAGTATAGTATGAATTTAGTTTCTATTCCTAGTTCTTTTGACCATGATGTCAGAATTGAATTACAGCATATTAACACAAATGATTTCTTGTGAGAAACTATTTGACCAAGGATGAAGTTGATGAAGAGTTGATCAAGTTATCAGATAAGCTGTTAAACATTTATTTCTTTACTTTTTTATGTTGTAAAATATTTTTCACATTGTTCCCTACTTGTCTCAACTTGGAGACGAAAAATGTAGAAATATCTTCAATTAATTTTAGAAGCTGCTATGATTGTTGTATATAATTTTTGATAGTAAGCAGTGTAGCCCTGTTCATGCTGCATCATTTGTGATTGAGATTTGTTTCATAATTGGATGTTCACTAGAAAAAGGTTTAAAACATGTTGGTTACCTGGTTGAAATGTGTAAATAATGTGAAGTTTTCACCTGTGGCCTATTTTCTTGCATCCAGGTTTAAAGATTGGACTCTTGTATACAAGGGAAAATACAAAAACTTTGAAAGTTTGATGATTCTTTCATAAAAATCTAAGGTGCAATTATTGTATATCCAGAAGAGGAATGAAAAACAAACACTGGTAGGCTAAGATTGACCAATATGAGCTTCATATTTAAGAATATCAGCAAGCAACAGTTATTTCAGTGGCTGTTAAGTGTACACGGCTGGTCAGTGGACATGTAAATTGGCTGAACTAAAGAGGGAACAGGGGTGCTGTGCCACAGCTCTTCAATTGTGAGATTAACCCATTAATGGACAGGTACCCCACTCTGTTGAGTAATACTATCTACTAATAGCCAGAATAAAATGCTGAAGTGTGGCTTTGCCCCTTGATGAGCTAATCTATTAAGAGGAAGTTTCCCCAATGTGCTGAGTAAATATCTGATATTACTACAGGATACCAGAGCACTTGGATAAAACCAGTTGTGCTTGGTAGAGTCATATGTGACAGAAGTAACTTTTATTCCACAACTACTCATGGTCAAAATTAAACCATAGTTGCTTAAGTCAAAGACATGCTACCACTGTACAACCAATGTCACAGGCAAATTAGTCTGAGCACTTACCATACATTAATAGTGTCACAACTTGTCAACAATCACTAGCAGTCACATATTTTAAATGTGATTGCTCTATTGATGCATTTTTTGGGAATTTCAATGCCTAATAGCTGCAGTTGTTTCTTCATCAGCTGTGATCAGTATTGTTCAGACATTGATCAACTGTACTATTTGTTCATCACTATTGTTGATCCATAGCATCAATGCTGTTCCTCCACTGTCCAGCCAGCAGTATTAAAATAAGTTGTGAGATTTTTGCAAGTGTGAATGGCACTTGCCCCCTTAAGTCTTCCAGTATTCAGTTCCAGTTTGAAAGACAAGATCAGATGACACCAACAAAATAAAATAATAGTAAACATTTTAAATGAACATGTTTTCTGAAGAAATAATTATACATTATATTTCTTGCTTTTACAGGAGTTCCAGGGTATAAATACTGTATATTAAATTTAAAAGCCATAGTTATATTGGACACACTGTACAACCTGCTATGTCAAAACCTAGGAACAAATTGTCAGCAGTTACCCAAAGCATTACTGCATAACTTAAACCCAACTAGAATGAAAACTGTAATTTAACTTATATTAACTAATAACAATTTACATGACATAATACAATATGGCAAATGAAACATTTATCACTATTTTGACTTGTTAATGTTTTTGAATAAATAATAAAATAGTGAAAACAGGCCAACACAAATGAATGTTACAGGTGTTGTAGTGAGCTAAAAATCTATTTTGATATTACTGGTCCTGCAATTGATCTCCACATGTTCATGTCTTCTTGGACAATTTCATGAAACAATTCAGTACCATGACCATCAGATATTTCATTTAGTTCTTCTAAAAATGAAAGCAGTGATTTTCGGGCTTGTAATCTCATTTTATTCTTGGTCTTCAAGTCTGCTTTGTTGTAAGCAGACTGAGACCATTCACAGTCACCAGGTTTGTCAGTCTGAGTGGCAGTTTCTGTACTTGTTGGAACATCACCCTGAATTTTTTTGACTTCCACAACTGCTGTCCCTTGGTCTGAGTTAATGTGACCATACTGAGGCACAATACCTAACATCTTTGAAGTGATAGCTGATTCTCCTGGACTTCCTTGAGTACCTTGAAAGCTGTCTGATGATTCAAGTGGTTGGGCTTTGTCAAATCCATTAACAGACAAAAAATTGTTTCTATAATTTGGAATTATAATTCCACTACTCTGGACACCATTAATGAACCCTGATGAAGTTGCTACATCTGTGGTTGGTGTACCACCATGGCCTTCTGTGACATGGTCAGCTAGTTGGGCTCCAGCTGAGTTCTCAGAGGAAATCCTGCTGCATGAAAATGATGTCTGTCCATTCAGTGGAAAGTGTGATACACTATGTGCAATTTGATCCACAGGAGGTTGCTCTCCATTCCCTGGTACTTTTGGAAGAATGACAGTTTGCAATGTCATTGTTGGTAAAGTGGCTATGGCTCCAACACGAAACATGTCATTGACAACCTGGTCAACATCTCGTAGCAGCTCTTGCACATAACTCCGTATGCATCGCCCAGTCAATGGAGGATCTATACCAGCATTTACACACATCACCTTGATGATATCCATGTGTTTATTTTTCCCTAATGGAAGGTGTGAATACCATATTGTGCTGCTTATCTTCTTGGGATGCTGAAAAAGGACTTCATTCCTTGGGTTACGATGCTCCAGATACTTCTTAATTATAGCTACAGGGCAACATATTGACCCTGTCTTAGCATAAATACGTGTCTTCCGCACATCAGACCGACATCGATCTGGTGTCTTGTAGTCCAGCCAATAGTAATCCTTTCCAGATTCATCTTTTGACAATACCAGCATGGAACCAGTCAGCTCTCGTAACATCCGTTTGTCAATGTTTGAGAAAAAGTGTGATGCGATATAAAACCAAACTGTCTGAATAAGGACTTGTGGATCTTCAGAAGTCACAAGACCCAATTGGCCAGTCTTGTACAATTTAAGAATAGTTTCTCTTGTACACTGAGGAAACCTGTTGTTGTCAGCATCTTCTGGTAGGTTGTCCAAAGTTCTGTTAACTTGACGAAAATCAAAGTCTGAGGAGATTGAAAAGTCTTTCTTGAGTGGAGAACTGCGCAGATACAAGTCCAGAGAGTGCTTAATAGACTTCAATGTGTTTTTCTTGTACTGGGTCCCATTAGGACGTCTTGCTGTCAGGTAGAACTGCTCAAGAGCATTGGCAATTTCTTGGCGGGACATATCCTCCAAGGATTTTAGGGTAGAACCTTGCCTGAAAAGCCAGTCTGCAGGTATGTATAACAAATTAATTAAACATCTTTGCTTAATAGGATATTATTTAGCAAGATTTGTGCTTGGTCATGATGGAAGCTATATAGAATTGTTTTTCAAGAATGAGCTAAAACCATCCCAAATTAAAACATATGAGTAGAATCAAAATTTGTGAATTTGGTAATCTGTACACCAATGGATGGAAGACAGTTAAGTTGAACAAAAGTTTAGGATTTTATTTTTTTTTCAATGTTATTGACTGGAGTGAGCGAACTTGAAACTGACTGAGAGACCCCACCCAGGTGTAAGGTTGCCAAGGATTCCTTCAGTCGGCAGACAGAAATTCGTAACTCTACACAAACATAAGGTATACAGTAATCTAGTCCTTATCAAATTAAATGTCTAGGTTAGCAAAATAGATGGCTGGTTCACAGGAAAACAGTTCAATATTTCTAGAACTCTTGTGGGTTCTTCTTAACATTCTAAGAGCGAAGTTTAAGAAATCGAAAATTGTTACCGGGAAAACAAGCATGCCCGCGTCTCAGTTCGTGGCAGAGAATTTAATCCGTATGGGGCCCAAAACAAGTGCAAAATCGTTTGTCATCAAGCCAGCATTTCAACAACTGTTCCTTAATCCTTTCTAATCAGTTTCACATGGGAAAGAGACCATAAAGTATGCTACGGAAAAGCACCATACTGAAAAGTACTTCATTGTAAACGTATGCATGAAATCTTTCATTATTATTCTTATTATTCTTATTACTTGACTATCTGGCTCATTCACGTCAATTTTTTTCAATCACGCCATAAAAAACACACTCAAACAAATTTTCTCGAGAACGTTGCAGCTTGTAGCAGCAATCTGCAATATGATATGTTTAATATTAATGGTGCGTCCATTGTTCTTGTCTTATGCTTATCAGGACATGCGATAAATAATGGACTATTTTCGTATATTGCACCGATAATTGGCATAAAATAGTCCAAAGTTTACGGTGTAAGTTCATATATTCGCAAGCATGAACGGGAAACTGGAATTTAAGCCCGAACTTTTAAAGGAAAGTGAATTTTCAGTTCCCAGATTTGTCGGACTGTTCCGAAATGCCGGTATATATGACAACGTAATACCCAACAGGTGAAAATATCTTTACCTCGAAAAACGCGAACACCAAACTTCACCGCTTGCTTTTGACTCTCGGACACCGACTCCTTCTCCAAAAATTCAAACTCTTCTGGATTTTCGAACCTCGGCTTGAGCTGAAACGTCTGCTGAAACATTCCGATATTATGAACGTCAAAGACATGCGGCTTATTCAATGGGACTATTGACACCATCGAGGGCAGTTCTTTCGAAGTGATATCTTGCTGCTCTTCGCAAACGTTCACCTCGTTTTCTTCCTCTGTTACATCTTTAACTTCTTCCATTGGCGCAGAGACGTCGTCCGGTCTGAACTCCTTGTCCACACGCACGGGTACGGGTTTCTCTCTCATATTAGCGAGTTTCCCCAACCCTGGGATATTGGAAAAGAAGTTGTATAATGAGTCATATAGCTCGGCTCCTCGTAAAATATGCAACGCCAACCGATATTGTCTTCGTCATATTCATCTTTTGTAATACATCATTGACCAATGGGAGTTATCCGTTTGCAAGCTATCGACCAATCGCAGGTCGCAGAGGACAGTGAGGAGGTGTTTCTTTATTTATAACGCGGGTAATATTTTATTGACATGCTTCAATCCATTGTCATTGTACGAACACTGAAAGCAACCGCAACTGAGTCAATATATGCGGAAAGAGTTGAGGAAATAACCCATATCGTTTAAAAGAACTGCATCAACTCGCTTGTACTTTTCGGATTTCTGTGACAATATTTTGTTATTTACACAGATCTGTGAGTTTCGCATTAGCATCTTCTATTCAAAAGATTTCTTGATATAAGAGTCGGTAACACATTTCGCTATGTATATGAAAAAGACCGAATCAGAACAAATAAACGGCCACGGTGCACGTTATTGAAGTGTAACTCGTAATACAAGTTACTTAAATAAGGCCGACTGCTGTAAGTCAAAAAAACTTTATTGTCAAAGCTTTCGTCGATGAATAGCATCAGCAGAAATGCAATAAGACTGGATGAGAAAATAAATAGCCGTGCACATTCCTCGCGGGAATAATTTACGTGACATTAAAATTAAAGTAAAGTGAAAGTCTAAATATGGGAACAAAAAATACCATTAAAGTGAGAACAATATTGAGGAAAAAATAATTATCTTTTTTCTACCCACGACCGATACAATATTGAACGGCCATAAAGACCATTAAATTAGTTAAAGCTTTAGGCATGGGTGTATGGGATGTGGAAACCAGGGTGTGAGTTTTTTCTCCACCATGAAATGGATTATCTTGGTTAACATAAGATTTAGGAGTAGGTTAGGGACTTTGGGATTTGAGTTAGAGTCAAGGTTAGGGTTGGAGTTAAATAATCGATGGTCGATTTCATACCTGTCAGAATTATTCAGTGCGGCTTTTTTCAATTCAGAGGTCAAGGGACAAGGTTCAGTGGCGAAACGGAGTCGAAGAGGAAGATTTGGTGGAGAATTAAGGAAGAAGAAACCCTGATTATCGACCATTTTAACACGAATCATTAGTTCAACTTTGATCTATTCTGGGTGGAAAAGAATATTTGATATTGAAATTGAGCGTGAAACTACCAGTGTCATTCCTGAAGACTGGATCATAGGAACTGTGAGGTTACCGCAGGTATATGACGCCCTACTTTCTTAAAAGGGTTAAAAAGAGCTAGTGCTTTTTTTTTTTTTTTAAAAGGAATGAGCCATTCCAACAAACATATAATTTATAGAATGGATATACAGTCAAATAGTACGTACTTCAGGGTACCGTTTCCTTACTCTAAAGTGTTCCTGAAAGTTTGTACCTCCAACTTATTTTCTACTCCCCAGCTGCTGTCAAAGGGATGTATGACCCTAGAGATGAGTGACCACAGGTCACTAATCTCCTGAGATAGATTGTTGCCACTCGACTGTTCATCCCAATAGATAAATCTTAGAGGGTGCTATAGCTGTGCAGATAAAAATTGTGAAGAGGAATAAAGACGGAATTTTACATTGCAATCAATCGCGACAGTGCAATCCGTAACGACAGCACAACCAACTGGAGGGTGGGACTTATGACTTCGTAAAAACACTCGTGTCATCACGGAATAGTGTCGAACATATTCCCAAACTTTTCCCGACAGTTATGTAACCGTGGTAACGAGAAAGCGCCATGTTGAATTTGAGAAGTTAAAACATATCGAGGTTGGGATTATTTTCTTTGAATTTGTAGACTTGCTGACGAGGTCATGCTTCTATAAACTTAGATGCAGTTAAAAAATGTTAACCGTATAAAGAAAACATACCTTTAAGGGTACGAAGACGACTTTTCCGCCATGAGCAGATCTAGGAATGAGAAGAAGCCTGTAGTCCAGCCTCCTCCAACATTTACTACGAACGATATTATTCCGGGAAAATTCAATGAAAACCAATGGTAAGATGAAACTATACGAGAATTGCAGGATATAGAAAAAATTAAAACCTTTTGAAGTAATGGAAAAATGTAACGTTTACCAGTCGGTAGAAAATGATTTAACAAACGACCATACGAGAGTAAGAAGCTAGTTCTATTTATGTTTGCCATTGTTTTCCCTTTTAGCTTATACAGTGTATTTAAACAACAAGAATGACATATATGTATGTATGTATACATGCACACATACATACATACAAACATACATGCAACACACATACATAACGATAGATATATAATGAGGAAAATACAAAGGAAAATTATAATCATGTCATGTCTTCATATAACAAAGATGCATGTGACTTTATATGCGAAGAAGTTAATTTTGTTGGCTTAGAAAACATAAATTTTCAGACTTTCTTTACAAATTGGTGTATTGAGGGGTTCATTTTCTAAGACATTTAAAAAACATTTAGCATGTATGTATGTATGCATATGTGTGTCTGTACATATGATGTATGTGTATATGTATATGTTAGTATGGATTTCAAAGCACACAGATGGTTCCCTCTGAGTAGAATTGAATCACTTGGCCATGAGGTGTTTGTTTCGGACATATTGTAGACCATGATTATTCATTTAGGAGTTCAATACACCAGATAAACTATCATTTCTTAACATTGTTCAATTCAAGGAATTTAATGGTCGAACAAGAAAATGGACAGGATTTTGTTCTAGACATCATTGATGAGATTGTTGACTGCACAGTTAAAGTCATCCATGATAAATACATCCAAAGTCAGCTTCATCCATACTCAGTCAAAATTGCCAAGAGTTTGCTTTTGGAAGTAGTGGAGGTATTTTCCCAACTTAATGTTTTAGACCATCATTTTTATTAGGGCTGACAGCTGTAGTAGAATATGGTTCTGGCTGGTTAGTTCTGACTAGATATCATATTTTTCCTAGTTCTGGTTCTGGCCAGAAACCATTTGGTCAGAACCAGAACTTTTTCTGAGTTTTGTTTGGTAAATGAAGTTTTTATGGTACTTTCATTTAAGTTCATTATGTAGCATTCTCATATATATTATGTAATGGTTGGAAAAAGGTTTGAACCTTTGGAAGTTTTTTAACCTTTGAAGGTTTTTTTATGCTCTTTGTAAACGTCATCAATCATGGCCAACACACTTGAATGTTTTGACTTGTTTTCCCAATTGATGTGACAGGTTTCTGATTACATTTTATAGACCCAAAGGAGACATGTGATAAACTACTTCCCACTTATTGTAGTCATGTGTTGTATTAATATAAGTGGGAATAACATTTTTAAAGCTTTCATAATTTTAAGAGAGAGGAAAGTGCAATTTATATATAAATTTATTATTTTGTAAACCAGAAAATACTTGGGGGAGGTTCAAGCTGCCTAGTAATGAAGGTTCAAACCTTTTCAAAGGTTTTTGAGTAAAGATTCAAAGTTTAAAATTTAACCTTCGTCTCACCACTAATATTACATTTCATGATATAACTCATATATTATTAATATAAGTTGCATATGTGTGGGGGTCCAGTGTAGATAGCTTCGATAAAACAGCAGTGTTCTTGAGGTTATACACTATCTAAAAGATAGAAAAAAAGCTTCTTGATGTTTTGAGCAAAGGCCCCTTGTCCGGAGATTAGTAGCCAAATACTAATCTACCAATCTCTGGATGAAGGGCCTTTGCTCGAAACATCAGGAAGCTTTTTTTCTATCTTTTAGATAGTGTATAACCTCAAGAACACCACTGTTTTAAGTTGCATATGACTCATTTTTAACATGTAAAAATATTTATCAATTTTTAAAACATCTTAATAGAAGTTTGCTTTGTACAGTACTATGTAAAAGACAATGCTAAAAGTTATCCATCCATAGGTAAACATCAGATATTTTAATTAGGGCTGTGGTCATTCCATTGATGGTTACCATGTGATTTTGTTTAGATTGTCAGTTATGGTTCTGGCTGGTTAGTTATTGGTTGATTTGTTCTGGCCAGAATCAGAATTGATAAGAAGTTCTGGCCAATTGGTTCTGTTGCATACCTAGCTTTTATGACTACGAGTGATTGTCCAGGCGGAAATCGTAACTTTAATATAAATAACAATGCCCAGCAGATTGTGCGAAGTATCGCCATATGTAAACATTAACAATTGCTTAAACAAAGAAGGCTAGAAGAGTTTAAAACAGTTAGTCAATAAATATGTTTTAAACTCTTCTAGCCTTCTTTGTTTAAGCAATTGTTAATGTTTACATATGGCGATACTTCGCACAATCTGCTGGGCATTATTTATATTATAGTTTTTATGACCATTTAAGGAGGTTCCAAAGTATATGTGTTTCCCCTGGAAACAGCATGTTGGAAATACCAAAAGAAATTTTCTAAACAGGGGTGCATCTAGAGGGGGGTTGGGGAGGTCACAACCCCAGCCTTTTTTGTGGAAGATCTCGTGTTTCCCAATTTTTTGACAGCTTTTTGCCTTCATTTCCCAAAGCCACATAGATCTACTTCCCTCGAAATGATCAAAATTGCCCTAACCATACCTTGATACTACCGTCCAACCCATGCCCTTTGAAATTCCTGGTTGTGCCCCTGCTGAGAGAGGATACCTCTGGAGATTGTTGAAAATTTTTTTCATGCAGATAGAAACCCAGGAGAAGGGCTTTTTGATAAACCTCTTTGAATGAGCAAAGACTACTCACATGTAAGCTGACCTTAAGAAGTCTTTGGAAATCCTGGTGTAAGCAACTAAGACCTACAGATTTCATGATAAAACAGGTTCTTCTTATGAGTTTTATTGCCATACAAAATACGTATTTAGATTTAAGGGAATTAACAGATAGTTATATAGAATTCATAGTAAGACTGGTTCTTGTTATACGTTTATCGACGAGTGATAATAAAAGTAGAATACTGCGTAGACAGCATTAAGTATGGTAAAAAGTTTAAAGGTTCATAACTGTTGTGACTGATTAATCTCGAGCAAAGGCCCTTCGTCAGAACACCTCTCTTTCTTTGGCGAAGGGACTTTGCCCGATCAGTCACGGCAGTGACCAACTTTAAACTTTTTACCTTATTGACGAGTGGTCATTTAAAATCTTCAGACTCGTGGAATAATGGGAGGCCATTACCCGCCGGCATGATGCCCCAGGGCTTCGCACCATAAGGCGTCCTTGTTGAAAAGCATAAAAACATTGGAAATCTCTATACCATATCTGTTACAGTTAACATGCAGTGAAAACTTTGAAGGTGAATGTCACACACAAAATTCTACGTAGAAATGTAGTATGTGGTCATTTTGTATTTTGTATTTTGTAGTGTCGCTTTTTGGCGCATGACGTCGGTGAGCAGTTTCCCGAAAACGACGCAACCTGGCTTGAGGACGAAGGTTGGTTTTGCATTAAACTGAAGTAGTAAGTTGACGACCTTACAAACCTTGAGAACGCTGGGCTCAGTGGCGTAGGAAGGAATTTGATTTTTTCGGAGGGGGGCTGAATTCAGCATATACGTATACAACCCTTGAAGAACAATAGATTTTTATGTAGTCTTGAGAAAGACTGTTGGTGGAAGTGACTGACGTTTCGACAGCCTTAGCGGCGGTCATCTTCAGGGTCAGATGATGACCGCGTCAGATGATGACAGAGTCAGATGATGATGATTCACTCTGAAGATGACCGCCGCTAAGGCTGTCGAAACGTCAGTCACTTCCACCAACAGTCTTTCTCAAGACTACACTAACCTGGACGATTAACTTCCACAAACATATCACGATTCTCCCAGGTTCAAACCATTTACTTTAACAGATTTTTAATACTGTCAAAGTCATCCGTGCGCTCAAATTGCTGTTATTTGTTCGCGATTGATAAGTCCCCCTTTCTATTGAAAATAAGTATTTTCCTTACATACAAAAATATTGTTTTTGTTTTTTTTTGAGACCCAGAACTCATAAACACTGAAACTCGATGTATGACTGATACAGTTCTTGTAGCGTCTGAGATGGCTGCGTTGTATTTCCATTGCATGCATTGATTAGAAGTTTTTCGATTTCCAACAGCAGCTTCAAATTTTTTGGTCAAATCTGCATCTCTTGTATAGCGGTCTAGCTACACTGACTACCCATCCGTTATGGAGTCTTCAAAATTTCGTAGCTGCTTTCGAACCAGTGAAGATAAGAAGCTTAGCTTACTTTCGTAACGCTTGGTCCATGAGAGGGCTGTAGCTCCCGTAGGCCCGCCGCTTCCTGCGCCTATGTCTGGGCCCAAAATAGAAATCACACACTTTGGACGCGTAACGCAATGCCATTGCCGCACGTTATAACGCTTGAAATTTGCCTCCATACTCTTATAATTTCACACTCAACGCGTTGCGCCAACGTTGCAAGGGTGACGCTTTATCGTAATACGCTGCATACGCAACGGTCTTTGGATTAAAGGATTTAAAGATTCGAGCTTGAAGAACGTTTGTGCATTGTCTATCGCCAGAATGCTCGTCGATGCAAAGTTACATTTACATTTCCTAGAACCAATACCGTGTCTCACTGACTCATGGTCACAAGGCTCCGTTCCTGTACAGCGTTGTCCTTCGAGACCTTTATCAACTAGGCCAGATTCAGCTGGAGAAAGCTTACGAGATACGAGATCGCATTCTACCAGGTGTGTAATCTTCTTCGTAAGACTCATTAAGAATTCATGAGGAAAACACAAAGTAAAATTATAACCGTGTCACGTGTTTTAATGTGATAAATACACGCTTACTTTTCTCCTCAAATTCTTTCCACTTTGAAAACATTACTTTTCAACCTTTGTTCGCGAATTAGTGTGTTAAGAGGTTTGTCTTGTGAGTCATTTAAAAAACTCGCCGGACGTGCTTTATCGGATCTAAAACACTGGGCTATCGCCTCGTGTTTTGAATCTGATAAGGCACTCCTGCGCTGTTTTGAAATATCGCATGTCATTTATATAGTTGCTAATGGGTGCCTCGACTAATGAACTCCTTAGTACGGCCATTAGCAAATCATGGTATGGAAAAAGTTAAACGTCCTCAAACAGCCGAGGGAGGGTGCATGAAATTCCCGGCTGTTATTTCTCGGGACTATAGCGTGGCCTATCCACCAGAGACTTAAGAAAAACTGGGCTTGTGCACAACTTTTTGTGCTCTCGTACGTGCAAACAGCCAAGTTGCACAAACATAAAAAGGGAATTCTGTCAAACTTTCATTTCTATGGCGGGGTGGGTCAGTTCGTTTATGACGTGAAAATGCCGTCCTATGATCACTTTTGTACCGTTTCAACTTTCCTCCACACACGATCGGGAGTTTTTTCTGGGAATCATGGTATTACAGGCAGTAACGTCTAGGCCTGGTGACCCCATTGTAGTACACGTGTCTGTCATCACTGTAACTAGGGCTCAACTCTGGCTCCGTGCTATACTTGAGGCTTCTTATCTACGGTTAAATTCTGACAACGAAAACCTCTGAACAACGGGTACCTTCTAGTAACGAACAACGGACACTATTTACAACCCAAACTAAAATTTTGTATGAATGATAAAAAAGAAGATTCTTAATAACGAACAGTGTAAGCGAAAGTTCAAAGGAAGGGTTTGAATTTTACCAAACAATCTTAGTCAAAGTCTTTGCTTGTAGAGAAGTTGCATTACGGAGTGAATTTGTAAAATATTTCAGGGAAGATAAAGTGAAAGAATCAGACGATAGCAAGGCAGATGATCGAGAAAAGAACGCAAAGTCGTTTGAAGAAAAAATATCCCAGGAATCAGACGTATCTCCGATGCCGGAGATATGTCCTTCTCCCCCACCTATTTCAAGGGTATGTAAGTGAGATTTTTCGTACTTTTACAGAACACTTTTACAGTATTTCGTCGGTTCACGCGTAAAGTTGATTATTTATAGAAATGGTATTCCTTGAACGTTGTAAATGGGGGTGTCGCAGCTTGTCATCTCTTTTAGCTAATCAGAATCTGAATAAAGTTTTGTAGCGAACCAGTGCTTTTGCGTGCACGCTTCTTGTCACCGTTCGTTCCGCGGCAACGAACCGTGACGCGAAAATCAGCCATACTGGAGTTTATTAAAGATGTTTAAGGGTTAATCAACAGAAGAGTGACAACGTTTTGCTGACCTTGAGACACGAGTTAAACTCGGGTTCGTTAAACTTAAAATGCGTGTGGTTATCACCATTTCTAGGATGATTAATCACGATATGAATGCTAAACTGTCCAATGAAAGAATAGCAATTTGGGTAAGAATCCTGCAATCGATCTTTTTGTAATGATGTAGGTGTCAACGTTAAGTGGTAGAAAAAAGCTGGGAATGAAAACCACAGGCAACCGAAGAAAACAGTTTGGCAACAGAAAACGACTCCCGCAAGATGATAGTAAGAGTCCTGAAACATCTGAAAATAACAGAGATTTGACTGGCGACGATGGTCCACTTCAATCAACGTCAACTAATCCTATGCAAAAGGTATTCACGTATTCCATGTTGCCTCGTATACTCTCATGACCCTTGGTATTCTTGTTCGATGCGATTTAGTCTCGTTATCCCTCCAAGTTAAGCTTTCATGCTTGTCTGGCTTATCCTATATCCATGTTCATCTCGACTATACCTAGTAATCTTTTTCACCTCATCCCTAAGCTTTCTTTGGAATCCAAACTTTCGCCACTAATCAACACCATTATTAACCCTTCACCAGCTATCCCGAATTGTTTCCAACTTCTTAGCCTGTCCCCCGTTTTCTTGTTCGTCCCCATTAATCCTTGGTATCCCGCCAATCCTTAGCTTTTTCTATGCAATAACCCTGGACACTTATGGACACCATCTCTCGACATTCTTGCTTTCTTGCTGAACTTTCCTCGGCGTCCTCATTACTACTTTGCAACCGTTATAATCCTTGCTTCCCTGCTCTTTCACTCACCAGAGTGTAAAGCCATAGAAACTGTCAATCGAAACATTGACATTTTATAAGTAAATTATCCGTATTATTTCAGGTATTGAAGGGTCGACCACCTGGTGACCAGGAAGTAACGTATGATGAACAGGGTAATATAGTTGCCATGATGAGACTCTCTACAGACAAACTACCCACTCACAGGTAACTGAGTACAAAAGAATTTCAGTTTATTTCGGTTACTTATTAACCGAAAATATCAAACATTACCATATATATATATATATACCAAAAATAAACCAAAACTAAGGAATGGCTTTAGTATTAAGAGTGCTCAATACTGGAGTAGTATTAAGTAGAGCAGTATGATCGGAACCATTATCAACCTGTTGCCTGATGATCGCATAGTTGCGTGAAACTCCGAGTAGCGACACAAAACATTTTACTCTTACTACGCACGCTCTCAAGCTGTTCTCTCAGAAAAACGTTCTGAGTCCTTGACGGGAATCTATCCCGTAACCTTCTGATCGCCGGTCAGGGACTCAGATTCCCGTCAGGGACTCAGAAAGTTTTTCTGAGAGAACAGCTTGAGAGCGTGCGTAGTAAGAACATAATTACCAAGCTACCACAAACACATCATTGAAAAACATTTTACGTTTACTTCATGTTATTATATATATGTGTGTGTGTGTGTGTAAGAAAATATATAAATATGGTTTGCAGAACTACCACTTGTCTTAGTAGGAGGATCGTCGATGGGATTCACAGTCTTGCTTGGAAGATGAGATAGAAATCATAGTTGATTCGCACTTTGTACTCTTTTAACCATATATGCTATGTGAATATAAAGTAAAGTGAAGTGAAGTAAAGTAAAGTAAAGTAAAGTAAAGGGAACCAAAGGAAAGTGAAGTGAAGTAAAACAAAGTAGAGTAAAAGTAAAGTAAAAGTAAATATATTGGTAGAGCAGCGGTCCTGTACCCTGAAGATGCGAGTTCGAGTCCCGCTCTAGTCAACTTTTCTAGTTGACTTGAGCAGTTTGGGTCAATTCATGAAATATTTTGTTCAAGTACAGTTAATTAAAGTAAAAGTAAAGTAAAGTAAAGTAAAGCAGAGTAATATAAAGTAAAGTAAAATAAAGTAAAGTATAGTAAAGTAAAGTAAAGTAAAAGTAAAGTGAAGTGAAGTGAAGTAAAGTAAAGTAAAGTAAAGTAAAGTAAAGTAAAGTAAAGTAAAGTAAAATAAAGTAAAGTAAAGTAAAGTAAAGTAAAATAAAGTAAAGTAAAGTAAAATAAAGTAAAGTAAAGTAAAGTAAAGTAAAATAAAGTAAAGTAAAGTAAAGTAAAGTGAAGTAAAGTAAAGTAAAGTAAAAGTAAATTAGTCTTTAAACTGGATAACTCTGTGAAACTCCAACTTGGCTTATTCTAAATTAAGTGAGGTTTTTTCCCTTTAAGAATCCGAACCAGATACAGCATCATCGACCCAAACAACGACAACCTGATGTTACAAAGTCAGCTACCCAGGAAGGTGACAACAAGAGAAAGTGTACTGAATCAGTTAAGAGAAACGCATCCGTCTTCTGTCTTAAATGTGAAGAAACGTCAAGATAAACAATCCTTTACTAGTCCATTTTTAAAATCCAGCTGCTCGCTGGAGGTGAAAAGTAAAGCGGAAGATCAATCATTGAAACCCTTACCCCCTCCTTTGGTAAGTGTAACCCACCACTCATGTGACATGAGAAGTAATTCAATGGAACAATTAAGAGATCATCGAGTATAGGAAAAAGAACCTGTTGACCCAGCTTGCTAAATTGAAAAACAGGCTTTTTTCCTCGGGAAAAAAAAAACGACCGAAAGGATTTTTTTAACGGCAAAGGGTTACATACCAACGTAACCAGAAATTTTGAAAAGATAGGAAGCCGAGGGTGGAATAGGCACCTTAAGATGTACATTTACTTTGCAATGACAACGTTCTTTGAACAAAAAATTTCTTCATGCAAAATAAAGAGAATAATTTTTATTCTCCAGAGCATTCTTAACACCGTCGTCTCGCGGAGTGGAAAAAGCTGTTACTTAAGATTGAAACCAACCCGAGACTACAGTCGGCTTAGGAGGACTAGAGCGTTTAGGGAGTCTTACACCAAACCATATGAATCCAGCTCAGTGGTTAATAACTGTTGGTATCTTTAAAAGCCGAAATTTTGAAGGACGTCCTCCAAGTTGAAGTTGCAGAGCTTAAAATGCCTGCGACGCAGAAGGCACCAGCAGTTTCTGTAAATGTGATGTAGAACTGGTTAATAAAACATTAGTGTTTGCAAATGTGATACAAAACCGATGATTTATCAACCAGTTTTGTGGTTACCGATCTTAAACGAGTTAATTTTTGTTTGGTTGTTGACATAATGCTGCAATCGTTTCTTCCATCTTCTCCGACACTTTTTAGGCGGACTCCATGAATATCTCTGCTGGTGTTGTGATCAGGGAACGTGAAGTAGTTCGCAAAGGTCCGGAACTGGTAGGTTTCTTTATTTAACCATACCAAGAGTGACCAATTTCAGAATCATCCTCAGAGATACACTGTACATGAACAGATAACTTTTCATAATAATTTGACGCTGCCGAAGTCAACTAAAAAATGTTGACTCGAGCGGGATTTGAACTCGTACCTTCGGGATACCGGTCCGCCGCTCTACCTGTTGAGCTATCGAGTCCACAGAGATTGGAGGCGAGTTTTTATCCAATTTAAGAGCACGAGATATTCTCGCGACAACTTAACGCTAATCCATGAGAGGATGTGCAGTGTTTCAATTCTATTACAGCTTCATCCTCAGAGATTCATGAACAGATACATGAACAAATCTCGCTCAACTCAACATTTTTCAGTTGACTTTGGCAGTGTCAATTTTTCATGAGAAATTTTCGGTTCAAGAGTGACCAAATTCACGGCTTTCTTACAGCGACCATTTGTATTTAATCCAGCATCTAGGTTCACCCGTCCACGACAGAACTAGACGAGACATCTTGAATCTTCAGCCTGTTGGCTCGCTTTCCAGGAAACAAACCATCTCGGTGTCCGATGTCGTTGGTGCTGCATCACCCGTCGTAAGACAGATGCATTTACCCGATCCAATACCCCCGATCGAGTCTTACCATCGCAGCTGAGTCAAGTGATAAGGCTGGAATTGCATGTTTATGGCATAGTGTCCAACATTATGCAAGCTACACACCAGTTCGAGCAGCAAGTTGTGTTCAAAAATATTTTTCTACAATTTCTTGTCGTCTCCAGCCGTTTAATGTTGTTCTTTCGGTCCAAAAAATAACTTTCTCGCGATGTACATATCACACATTCTCTTCCAAATGTGCAATGCAGTACAATTGTTAAAAAATATCAAAAACAACGATGTTGAACGCAGTGATTTCTTTAATGTAGAAAACGCGCGAATTTTGTTTCCATTTGCAATAGTTTTCTTTTATGGATTTCCCGAGGTCTTACTTACCAATTAGGCTTGATTTGAATACAAGGCGTTCTCTGTCGAAGGCTACAGTTCAGTAAAGCTCGTCAGTAAAAATCTCAGGTCAGAGAACGCCTTGTATTCAATTATGTCTCTTCCTGGCCACGCTTCATCTATATTTTTAGGCTTGATTTATTCTGTATAAATAGGTCATGCAGTAATAAATAGAGTATGGTATATACAAGGTGCATAAAATACTACTACTCGCATAAACGAACAAATGAGAACATTGAAAGATGTGGGTGAAAGTCATTGCCGCGTCTCTTGTCCTCGCACTTTACAACTTTCCTCATGACTTTCTTGAGAAGAAAATAATCATATTGAAAATAGCACGAGAAATTTAGACTGCGAGAGTGTAAGGAAAAACGTAAGATGATTCTATGTAGTCAACAGCTTTGGACGTCATCCAACGTTAGCAAGAGAAGACAGGGAACAGTAGGAACATTTGGGGACTGGCGATATAGCTGCTTACAAGTGAAAGATGAAAGAATCTCACAAGTAGTAGGAAAAGATACTGACATTTCCAACGAAAGCCGTTCACGATCCAAAGTGCTTCCGTGCGATTCGTAACGTCAACCTCTTGTCTCCATCTCACGCGTTTATTTCATTTTTCACTTGTTGTTCAATTAGGCCTCGTCCACACACATCCGTTGTTTGAAAACGCAAATGTTTTTTTGCGGATTGCCTTCCCGACCGCACGTGTCCGGCAAATACGGTAACTGAAAACGGAACTTTACAAAAACGCTTCCTAGAGTGGAAGTTTTTGAGAACGCCGTTTTCATACGCTCATGTGGATGGATGAAAACAGAACTTTTCAAAAACGCCTGCGTCATGGTTAAAAAATAGAATACTGCATAGACAGTGTTAAATAAGTTAAAAAGTTTAAAGGTTGGTAACTGACGTGACTGATCTCAAAGAATTCCAACGTTTCAGAACACGTTTCTTTCCCTGTCGAAGGGCCTTTGCTCGAAACGTTGGAATTCTTTCAGATCAGTCACGGCAGTTACCAACCATTTAACTTTTTACGTCATGGTTTGGTATCCCGCGTGAGATACGAAAAGGCAGACGGACACAACACTTTTATTTCGCTTTTTCTTGGGCTTTTTTCAAGCCTAATAACGTGTCTTGAGATCAACATAGCTTTGCTGAATGTTCAGGCTGAGTAAGTGAGTAGGAGGCTTAACATTATCAGGTTGCTTTCACTCCCGATCTCTAAGGCCAGGTCGAAACGTCTTGACAGAGTACAAGACCTTGATGCGATAACTTTGCTGGCCAAGTGGACTGTTATAAGTTTAAAATTATGCTTGGGTATTCGTGTGGACGGGCGAAAACGATTCGAAAACGCCATCGTGCAAGTGAACGGAAATGTTTTTGGAAAAAGGGGGGAAAAATTGGCGTTTTCAAACAAAAAACGGATACGTGTAGACGGGGCCTTAGGCTGTTAGCGTAGCGATAACGCTGTCTAACGCTGTCAGATAAAAATCTTCAGAGTTTTACGACTTTATATAAGGAACCTTTTATCCACTAATGTCTTCCGCGCCAGATTTCTTTTCCCAAGAATTTCCCTGACAGATTTCACCACACGAACCTGGAAGTACGTCAACACGGCAGCCAAGACGAAGTTGAGAGAAATGTAGTCGACGATCGCGAAGAACAAGAAGTCCCATAACAGAAGCGTCCACTCGTGACCAAAGAAAAAAGCATTCGTAAAGGAACGTGAGTCATCGTTGTACAAGATGGCTTTGTCCTGCGGAATATCCCCAAGTTCCAAGTCTAGCATTCGCTCAAACAGTAGCTTGTTCTTCAAGGCATAGTCGACGTCGCGTAGAGAATGATCGATAAATGCGGACAGGAACTTGTTTACCGCGCAATACGCCTCGATGCTCCGTTGAATGGCAACTGACAGGTTGACGCCAGTCGAACGACCTAAGAAAGTGATATTAAAATAAGGTCAACGACCGTATAAGGGGCTCGATATGACACCGGCTCGGACAAAAAAAAAACCAACTTTCTTTCAAGTCCTACAAAACAAAATTTCAATTTTAAATCTTAGTTTCTACGAATAGAGAACGACTTGTTTGAAAATAGAAATAAGAAATCTTCATAGTTTGGCAATTCCTACACTATTGCAACCCTTAACTGTGATCCTAAGAATTATCCTAACTTGCACTCTAATCACGGCATTAACACATACCTTCATAGTTTGGCAATTTCTACTCTATTACAACCCCTTAACTGTTATTCTAAGGATAATCCTAACTCGCACTTCAATCACGGGACTTACACATACCTGGCATTTGCGGTACATTTCTTCTCTCCAAGTTTTGTGTCTGATTTCGGATCGGGTCATAAAACCGATCGTAGAATGCTCTAAATTTTCTCGTAACCATCACCTCGAATGTCTGTCTGTCGGAGTTCGGCTCCAGGCCTCGTTTACCACAAAGATCCTCCTCCTCGCGTTTGAACTGTTCGTGCATCTCCAACATGTCGGTATCCGAGCGACCGTGCACCGAGCGACCGTGCAAGTAGTAACCGTATAACTGGTTTTGGAAGACAATGACACTTACGTTTGCCATGGAACACAAGTCAATGAAGTCGCAAAAAGGATCTCCAAAGAAACGCTCGTAAATGAAGGAGAAGAACAGCCATTGCACAAACGCAATCGACGTATACAAGATCACCACAACAGCAAACCGAAGAACGTGACTTTGAGCACCGACGTATTCCGTCGTCGGGTCCACGGAGAACCGTCGAACGGGATCGGTGGTCGTCAAATGCTCGAAACCGGCAACTTTCAGAAAGAACAGCACCAGACCGATTTGGATCTCTGGGCTAATTTTACGTAAGGTCTGCAGCTCGTTCCATTCGTTCCCAACGAACAGCGTTCGCCAGATGCTCACGGGCCCTTGGGTGCCCGCAGTTTGGTTATTCCCAGGAGGCAGTGGGCGTGGTTTTTCCCAGTCTACGAAGAACACGTCGATGCTGATTTGAAATGAAATGACATGGTAGAGATCCACCAGTTTGAAGACGAATGAAACTATGAGCAAATTGCGAAAGATGGCTTCTTGGCTGGACGTTGGTAATAATCGGTACACAACGTCTTGCTCTTTGAAGAAGACGAGCCACAGCGACGACATTCCAAATAGAATCCAGAAGTACATCGTGGAGAGTGCACCCAGAAGAAATGCAGCAAAATGAAGTAAAGAGGGAAGGTCGATTACTTGTATCCCTTCGCGTCTTCTCCAGCTGTAGACCAAAGTCAGGGCGTATGCTAGGGCAAAGCCAGACAGAACACCTACAGCAGTCTGAGGGGATGAAAATAAAGGGAGTTTCATCAGTTACTGTTGATCTATATTATACAGTGTTTTGGCCTGACCACTCTGTTGGTGGGGGTATTCAAGTAGGAATTTATTTATATTTTTCAAACTCATTAATAATTCATGAGTATACCATACAATCAGACGCGCTGAATGGCACCACGTGGGCGAACTTGAAATACCACGGAAGTAGAGGGCAGAGGACTTGACCTGGTTTTTCCAGTCCTTTGACGGGAAATGCACCTTTTGCTGTTCATTACCAGAAAATGTGCTATCATTAACGCCAACCTCAAACTCATTAATGCAAAAATACATTTATTTTATTCAATCGACATTTACTAACGTAGATACGCAACCCATTTGCATCAAAGGGCACTCCATAGTGCCAACAGATGACCATTAACACCATTCTACTATACATTAGGGATAATAAAATTTCAATTATGCAAGAGATATATCTTGCCTAATTAAAATTTCATTATCCCTAATGTATAGTAGAACGGTGTTAATGGTCATCTGTTGGCATTACAGAATGCCCTATGATCCACATGGTTGCGTATGTACACTAGTGAATATCGGCTGGATAAAATGAATGTATTATTGTGTTAATGAGTTTGAGGTTGGTGTTAACGATAGCATATTTGCTGGCAATGAACAGCAAAAGGTGTAACAGTTCAAGTCCTTGGACTTAAAATAAAATTTCACACAATTAGTTTATTAATCCATTCACTCATTACTAATACATTGATTGTGCCAATACTCTAATTCATTTTGAGAAGTCATTTAAAGGCCTCCAATTTGAACTAGACTGGGTCTTCAAGTGTGAGGAATTCGTTCCAGTCTGAAGATTCACATCTGGAATGAATTCCTCATACTTGAAAACTCTGACTAGTCCTCACTGTCAGCCTTAAAATATTACATGAACAACTGAAGCATTTTGTTCAGGTAAAGCTGCTTTATGTATAGAGCTCTACCTCAATACAAACTCACAATTTTATAATCAACTGTACAATAAAAATCTCTGTAACATCCCACAAACAAATTAATACAGTGCATGGGATAAATTTCACAATTTACAACTGTCATATTCAAGCCTCAATTTTGATGGTAGCATGTTCCATGTCCAAGGGAACGTTGACATTTTTGCACCCTGGCTGATGGTCTGTATGATAAACCTCTACTTCTGGTGTCATACCAGTAAATCTAGAAGTTGGGCATACAAGTGAACTCATTAAATAAGTAACTTACAAGCAAACAAATTCGATTAGAACCTTTGTGATTGTAAAAAGGGCCATCTGAAAATATACTGCACATTGTTCTGTTGCACACAACTAAGTCTTGATTCAAAGGTTTTGCAATCATTTTGATGACCATCTGGGAAAATTTTAAACCATTTGGATTGTCAGTCCTCAAATTAATGCAATTAACTTCAACAGGCACCCTTTTCCCCATAACCTTTTTCAGCAAATCCCATTGACGTCAACGGGCTATGGAAAATGACACTTAATAGTTCCTATCCCAATGTTCTGCTTTAAATGTTTATTTCAGAATCATCCTAAAGGTATCATGGTGAGAAATTTTCCCATCACATTACCATGGTGATGATTCTGAAATAGAATCAAAACACTATATATCCTCATGGATAAGCAATAAGTTGTCTCAAAAATCTCTCATGCTCTTAAAATGGATTAAATGAGCACACTGTTACCAATTGACTCAAGAGCCCAACTGGAAACCTGAAGATGCAAGTTCAAATCTCACTCAAGTCAACTTTTCCAGTTGACTTTAGGACTATAAGTTAATCACAAAATTTTCACTTGAATGTTTATAATTATTACCTTGATATTACTATTGATGGATGAAATGTCCATCTGGTAATCAACCTTAAAAGATACTGATACATCTGGATTCCTCTTTAAGATGTCATCATTCACTGTCAAAGTCTTGTACTTTATTCGTACAAATGGAGGAAATATTTGTCCTTTATCATTTCTCAATCTTAAAATAATTTCCATCTTTTCAGCAATTCGGATCACCTGGTCTTCAGTGGTGCTAACTGTTGTACCTGTAGCAGTTGGTTTTCGCTTTCCACTTACATTATCCACAAGGAAGAAACGGCGATGGAGCTTCCATGACTTGAAGGAATCTCCTTCATTGACAAATGATCCTCTTTCCTCAAAATTCTCAACCACAAGTGGTACAGCATAAAGAGTATCACTTGATGACTTGAAATATAGATCATAAAATTTCATATTTTCTTGTTGCCATAAGTCATTCAGTGGCAAATGACAACTGTTTTCATAAATAGTTGCAAACGTGTCTGCAGCAGCGAGTCTAGATGGTCTATCCTGACACATTTGAAGCTCATCAATATCCATTTTGAGGTCCAGGAAGGTACCATTTGCAGCATATATAGCCAAAACAAAACCCAAAGATTGGCCTTTTTTAAATTCTGTGGCAATATCCTCACTATTTAGCTCCACATTGGCATCATTTTGGTTATTAAGATAATAAAGCCAAGGCATATGCACCAGCCAGTTGGCATTTTCAACTCCTTCCTTGCTTTGAACCTTTTTCTGGCCTCCAGGGGGGTTATCGATAAGATCAAGGTACTCTCCACATGCATTCCCTGTCTCTACTTTATAGTCAAGCATCACACACAAGTTGCCAAGGAGCTGACATGCGGTGTAATTCTGCTTGTCTTTGCAAAGATTCTTAGCAATGACAAAGTTCTGGAAGAAAAAGGCACTTTCCAGTTCAACTCCATTGTCATAGGTTATTTCAAACATTCTGCTGGTTGGAGCACTTGAAAAGGAGAGTTCACACGAGGGGCATCTCTTGCACTGTCCTCCAGTCGGTTGAAGGGAAGTTCCTCTGACACATTCGAGACACAGTCTTGCACTTCGAATGGTCCCATTTAAGTCTCTGTCAACTGCCACTTGGTTCTTCGGACAAGGATCGCATCGTCCGCCTACTGCGATTCCACTTTGGCACGAAACACAAAACCATTTGTCACTTGAAGTAACTTTGTTACTGCCGCATAAAGAACACGTTATTGTCGGTCCGCCAAAATACTCAGTTATGAAATAGCCGAGTTTACATGTACAAGAAAGGCCATCTGAAGAAACTTCTTTGTCACCGTCACATGCAACGCATTGAAGGTTGGAAACCTGGAAATATTTATCTGAGTCTTTACAACTCTGCACCGTCGAAAACTCGATTTCAAACGAGAAGGCAGGGCGAAGTAGAAACAAAATTGTCGACAGTAGCTCGAGATATACATGTGTACATTTCGCCATGTTTATTTGCAACCTCGCGTAGCAACAAGGAGGTCTGGGTCAAACTGGAAAAATTTAGGACACTTGGCGGGGATCGTCCAAATGAAACTTTATTTATCCAAGGACCTGAACTTTTGACCAGGTCACAAAGAATGGTAAAAGAACAATTTAAAGAAACAGACGTCGCAAGACGAATGTAAGTACTGTGTTTAGTATTAACTTACAGTAGTTAAAGTTTTTGAATTGCCCGCGAATTATACAATTCTCAGTTGAAACTAAGTTGTGGAGCAGAATAAGTTTGCCAAGGTACGTGTAAGATCTGTGTGGAACACAGCTCAGTATAGAAATTGTTTTCCGTTTTTAGAAGCCATGTACAATTTGGTGTTTTCTCTCCTTCTCATATACAACAAAGTGCACACATACAATGTGTCAGCAAGAACTTATACACGCAAGAGAACGCCAAAATGCCAGCAGCTTTTGGAGTCCTGGATACACAACTGGTAACTCTTACAAGAATTATGTTAGAATTGCGGTTAAACTATGGGTATTGGGGTTAATGTTTGGGCTTACATTGGTTCAGCCTTAGGGTCAGGGTTTGGGTAAGCATTACCTTTTTAGGATTAGCGTAAAGGCTAGAGTTAGGATTAGGATTTGCCAGCAAGAGTATGGAGTAATGGTTTGAACAGCATTGTAGATTGGCTTTAGGAATGGCCTTATCAGGAAAAGGCATTTCAGTAGACCTTAGTACTTAAGCAAGGATCTCAGGCCTAGAAAACTAAGAATACTTGTGACTGGGCAAATGAAATTTTCATTCCATGTGACCAAAGGGGCAAGTGGAATTCAGAGAAGATTCCTTGCCCTGAAATAGGAGAGCCATTACCAAATGAATGTCCAACTATATACAGCATTTTCAAACTTACAAAGGTAATGTTGTTAAAAGGCTTTAAAGTATGGCAAGGTAGGACTATAATGTATTGCACAGTTTGGTGGGGCCAGTATAATGTAGGACTGGAAGGAAAAGGGTAATGTAGAGTAGAGTAAGATGAAATTAAGAGGGATCAGACAAGGTAAGATGGGATGGAAAGATGGGGTATGGCTAGTTAAAAAAGGTATAGTAGGTGAGATAGGATAGGGTAACATTGGGTAGGATGGGATAACAGGAGATAAGATGGATAAAATACAATAGGATAAGATATCATAAAATAGCATAACATTACATGATGTTCTGTGCCAAGATAGTGAATGACATGGTATATAGCTCAGGATAGAGAAGACTAGGATATAAATGTGTTATTAACATGCCAGGAATGGAGAGTTTAATAATTATAAGGCATGGAAATTAATGTTATGAAATACCATTAGAGGTATATGCAGTTTTGGCATGAGTGTATAGGTTCACTAAGAATTTTATTTGCTTTTTTTTTTTTATTCCTAAATGCCCCATAAATTGTCACTCATATTTTATCAATAGGGGATTAGCAACAAGGAACGTTCCTGTGCAACCTGTGGTAAACAGCTTGCAGATTGTGTTGGACATTTTGGATATGTTGACCTGGAATTACCTGTGTTTCATGTTGGTTATTTTAAAGCCACAATTTCTGTCCTACAGTGTATTTGCAAGGTTTGTAACTTGCCATACTCATGTTTTAAATGAATAGCCAATTAAAAATAGCCCAGTGTCCAAGAATTTTATCATGAATAAATAATTTTATTAAAATTTTATTTAAAATTTTATTAAAATTTAATTATAACGTGGGTAGTATTTATTGATTATATTACTTTTCCTTTTTTTCACAAATCATTTTACAGAGCTGCAGCCATATTCTTCTTCTTCCTGATGAAAGAAAACATTTCCTTGAAGCTCTACGCCGTCCTGCCCTAAGCAACCTGGCTCATAAGGGAATTTTGAAGAAAGTCAATGCCAAATGTCGGAAGATCACTCAGTGTCCTTATTGTGAGGGCCTCAATGGTAATTCTCAGTGCCATCATTGATATGACTTGCCATATTTATGTGAATAAGCACTGCCCTTAAATAAGCACTGCCCCCCCAAATAAGTGCCACCCATGAGCAGGGCTGCTGAGAGGGGGGGCAGGGGGGCAACTTGCCCAGGCCCCTTACTTGATAGGGGCCCCCTAAAATGTTTGAACTTTACGTTTTTGATGTCACAAAGATTAGAAACAGTGACATAATGGATGGCAGTTTGGTTAAAGTAAAAAATTTACCCATAAACATGATCTTATTACATATATGATGTCATCAAGGGCCCCAAATGGATATTTTTCCCCAGGCCCCACAAAACCTCTCGGTGGCCCTGCCCACGAGACTTAAATTATTACTATAAGCTCTGCACTCAAGAAGAATGTGCACTTATTTGCAATGATGTTGAAGAAGCTAGTCTCATAATGCAGGTGCTTGACCTCAATCAGATTTAAATTTGATTGTGGAGAAGATAGTGACATTAATAGTGACAATACTTTAGGGTGCATTTCATTTATCTTGTTGTGGTTGTTTTCATTATTAGAAATAAAATGTAGTTATGTTTTATCCAAAGTCTTTTTATCAGTCAATTTTAATAAGTGCAGCCCTCAAATATGTGCCATATGAAAAAGTGGTAAACTTCAATAAGCACAGTGGTGCTTATTTGAATAAATATGGCATTTACCATTCTGCTTGTGTATCATCCCAGGATTTCAGGCTCCATTCTAATTGGGAGCCATGAAACAATGAATTTAATTTTTGACCAAAAATTTATAAGAGATGATGTTATTCAACCCAAACAATGGTATAAAAGTAGAATTTTGCATAGGCAACACAGGACATGGCATAGACCATAGTCATAAATGGCTGCCATATTAACATTCTTTTATAAGTGTTTAAATTAGCTTTTTGTGCCTTATTCTTGTATTTGTTATTCAAATGAATTTTAACATAAGAACAAGGTTTGAAAGTCTAACTTAAATACATACAAAAGAATGTCAAACTGGTGGCTGTTGACGAATGTGCCTGTGGTCTATAAGAAGCGAAAAGGTTGAGAGCTGCCAAAACTAAAAACAGAAAGTTCTATTGCTCTGAACAAAGGGCCTTGATCAGAAAAAGTGTAAAGTCAAGCACAGCTTTAGGCATGAAAGAGCATATGTATCAGTTTAGGTTTGCAAAGTTCAAGTTATTTAAAACAATGTCTTTTTAGGAAATGTGAAGAAAACAGGAATGATGAAAATTCTTCATGAGAAATACAGAAGCAACAAGAAGATACTGGACCCCGTTGTGTCTGAGTTTCACTCTTCATTCCAGGCTGCTGTTGAGCACAATAAAGAATTGGAACCTTTGGTGAATAAGGCGCAGGTAAACTATGAGAACAAGGAGGAACATAGTTGGTCTGTTAGCATGTCTTTCAAATATCAATGTTCATGTAAACTAACATAACTGACAAAATGCAATGCACTTTTAAAAAGAAGTGAAGTGAAAAGCACATTGTCAGCATGATACAATTGCTATATTTAGGCAACGAGGATTGGAACAGATCAAGTAATTCTTTGTGGAAATTTTGAGTATTAAATGATATTAATAACTAAACACGAGAAATTAATTCTAAAACCAAATTACTTCCATGCCCTGCAACAAAATGTCTAGTGATGAGTTGAGATTTTTGGATTTCATTTCAAAGAAAAAGCAATTTGTTCATGATGAACTTTCTTAGGTCTTATTGTTTCTGAGCTAATGGCTTCATTGTTCTCTATCTACAGGAGGTGTTAAACCCTTTGCGAGTTCTGACACTTTTTAAAGATATTCCTGATGAGGTTTGAATAACCATTATAGTAAATGTACTGTAACTCTAAATTTTATAACTTATTTGTAATTTGGGTCATGTTTCAGTCAAAAAATTGCCTTTGATTATTTGCATACATATTGTCTTTCTTTTGTCCTTGCTTTCTTCTTGCATTCCTCCCTCTGTCCATCTCTTCCTTTTTCTTTTTCTGTCTCTTTTCTTCCTTCCTTCCTTCCTTCCTTCCTTCCTTCCTTCTTTCCTTCCTTCCTTCCTTCCTTCCTTCTATCCATCCTTCCATCCTTCCTTCTTTCCTGTCTTCCTTCCTTCTTTCCTGTCTTCCTTCCTTCTTTTCTGTCTTCCTTCTTTCCTGTCTTCTTTCCTTCTTTCCTGTCTTCCTTCTTTCCTGTCTTCCTTCTTTCCTGTCTTCCTTCTTTCCTGTCTTCCTTCTTTCCTTCCTTCCTTCCTGTCTTCCTTCTTTCCTTCTTTCCTTCATTCCTTCCATCCTTCCTTCCTTCATTCCTTCCATCCTTCCTTCCTTCCTTCCTTCCTTCCTTCCTTCCTTCCTTCCTTCCTTCCTGTCTTCCTTCCTGTCTTCCTTCCTGTCTTCCTTCCTGTCTTCCTTCCTTCCTTCCTTCCTTCCTTCCTTTCCTTCCTTCCTTCCTTCTTTCCTTCCTTCCTTTCCTTCTTTCCTTCCTTCCTTCCCTTCCTTCCTTCCTTCCTTCCTTCCCTTCCTTCCTTCCTTCCCTTCCTTCCTTCCTTCTATCCATCCTTCCTTGCATCCTTCCATCCATTTATCCATCCATCCATTCCTCCCTCCCATGCTTCCTTACTTTGCATCCTATCTTTTATTCATCCAGCCTTCCTTCTTGTCATCATCCCTGCATATCTACTTGCCTCCTCCCCCCACCTTCCTTCTGCGGGAAAAAAGTCATTTGTATTAGGGTTAACAACGCAAGTTGCTGTTCTTTCGGTCTCTCGAGTACTATGACCATGAAACTCAAGGTAGCTCATCATCTCCGCTGTTTTAAGTTAATAATATTATCTTTATCGTTTTGACTTGTTCCGGGAAGTTCTGCGAGATTTCCCGTCTTTTGCGTAGTTGTAATTTGCTGTCTGTGGTTGTGTAATTTAGGACTGCCCTCTTGTTGGTATGGAACCAAATGTCTCTCGTCCGGAACATCTCATTCTGACAAGAATTGCCGTCCCTCCTGTCTGCATAAGACCGTCTGTCATTAGTGATTTGAAATCAGGAAGGTTAGTATCGTGGCAGTCCGTTATAAGTTCAGTATCTATTTAATAAAATCAGGTGTCCGAAGTCTAACCATCGCAAGGTAGGAGGACCCTGATGGGTGAGACCACCTTCTTCGTTGCAAGCACTTTGACTCTCCTGCCACAAACAGCTCAGTCATGTGGAGAATTGTTCTGAAACAGATCTTGCGATATTGCTCTGACCTTATTAGTTTAAAGTTGGCTCATACAAGACGGTACTTAAAGGTCAACGCATTCGTATGAAAGCGCTCTCTAAACTTTGACTCGAGGGATCGGGTAAGCGTGTAAACTGAGATACCATTTTCCCTTATACACAGTCACTTGTCTTTGTCGTCTCGAGTCACATATACTGGTTAGGATAGGAAAGAAGGCTTTTGCACTTCGCAATCTACCTCCGACCAGTATCTCGTACAGTCGAATTTCCAAGCTGACAGTAAGACTTCAGACAACAAGTAATATTAGCTTTCATTGAATGGTAGATCGTAGATGATTGTTCGTCAAGCTCTAATCTCAGAAAAAACGATTTCTGTGCCGCAGATGAGGATCGAACCCGCAGCTTTCTGATCATCGTTGAGACGCTCTAACCATTGAGCCACCAAGATTCAGATGGCGAGCTAAGGTGCAAGTTCGGCATATGTGGGACCTAAGCGGCAGCCACGACATGTTAATCAAGTCATTAATGCGATATATGTTGGGGCTTAGAAATCGAACTTATACCTTAGCTCGCGATCTGAGTCTTGGTAGCACAATGCTTAGCGCGTCTCACCGGTCATCAGAAGGTTGCGGGTTCGATCTCCGTCCGGATCTCAGAAATCGTTCTTCTGTGGTTAGAGCTTGACGAACGTTCATCTATCATTCAAGTTATCTCCAAGCTCCCACATTTCCAACATATATCGCATTAACGTGCATTATCTGCTATGAAAACAAAGTAATAGTTTGAATAAGACATGCATCTTTTCAATGTATCCACTGTTGCGTGGAAGGGGTTTTGGGGGGTATTCTCTATTCTTTGATTTTAGCCGGCCCTTATTTTTGACTGGGTAGAAGCCTTTCGTGATTTCCTTTTTTCATTGTGTGATCTTAATATACGGTCGTCCTTTTTATTTGTTTCTCATCAGCAACGAGGATGACGTAACTATGAAGCTAACTGAAATAATTTTTCTCAATGATGTTATTCGAAAACATCGCTCAGGTGGAGCGAAAGTACAGATGATCATCGTAAGTTGTCTTGCAAAACTTGCATGGAGCGTTTTTGGACATTTCTCCCAACATCTTAATTTTAAGATTTCTGTACTTATTCTAATCACATATCCGGTTCCTTCACCATTATTTGGAATTTATGCGCAAGTTTTGCGTATTTATTCAGAAATTGAGGCCTTGTATGTATCATTAATGTCTTTGTGAAATATCAGCCTTTTTTCCAATAACGAAAAATGTTTATTTATAATTCAATGTGTGGTAAATAATATATACAAGGCTAAAAAAGCTTAAAAGTTCTCGGCGAGCGAACGAGGCAATGAGCGATCCAGCGAACGAACGGACGAACGAACAAACGACCGAATGAACGAATGACCGAACGAACGAACGAACGAATCACCAAACGAATGACCGAACGGACGGACGGACGAAGGAACGAATAAAGAGCGGATGGATAGACGAACGAACGAATGAATGAAAAAAAAATGAAAATATGAATGAATGAAAAACTTGATGGATGGATGGATGAATGAATGGATAAATAGAGATTTCCCAAAGCGGAACTATTATAACGAGTAAATATAATACGTTTATTTTTATACAGTATTCACTAAAAAAGGTATAGAAAAACATATACAAGGCCAAAAAGTTTAAAAGTTTCTCAACTTCTAAAGAACAAACGTTTTTGACATTTCACTCACCTTCAGGGTTAATAATACCAACCGTTATCGCGCATGCGTTTGTATGTTCGGTTATTCCCAATGGGAAAATTTGGGCAGTAAAGCATTGTACTGGTTTATTTGGGGTTTATTCTTTTAATCATAAAATATTCAACAATTCTTCACTTGAAAAGGGGTCGCACAGACTACAGAATCTTTTCACAGAATCGTCATTAATAACCTTACGTACTCTATATGCGGCTCATTGTTTGACGTTGATTTTCCCATTACAGGAAGACTGGGACTTCTTACAACTCCAATGTGCCCTGTACATAAACAGCGAGACCACCGGGATCCCGCTTAGTATGCAGGTATCCTAAAATGTTCTTAGTTGTCTTATTTAAACCAATTTTGGTTGAAAATAATTTGGTTGAACTGGTAGAGAATTCTTTATGTGAAGGTATAAAATGTCAAAAATTATATACAATTTAAAAAACAATCAAATCGGTTATATTGAAACGTGTTCAACTGCTTACTGTAATACTAACTTACTTAAATTGAGTTAAATTGAACTTAGTCAATTATTTTTCCTTGCATATATCTTTATCTATATCTATATCTTCATCTATATCTACATCTTCACCTATATCTACTGTATATGTACATCTTCGTAATATAAAATATTTGACATTTTATTTCAGCCTAAGAAAGCAACCAGGGGTTTTGTACAAAGATTGAAGGGCAAACAAGGTCGATTCCGTGGAAACCTTTCCGGAAAACGAGTGGATTTCTCCGGACGAACTGTGATTTCCCCAGATCCCAATCTTCGCATCGACCAAGTAAAGTCTTTATTCAAATTCAATGACGTTTTTAGGCTGTTGGTTTTAAATCAGTTTATTTTGTTTTTTCTCAAGGTGGCCGTTCCAGTACACGTTGCTAAAATTTTGACATTTCCAGAAAAGGTAAAAAGAGCGTTGGTTTTCGTTGTTTTGTTGGGGTTTTTTTGTAAGGGTTGTATTGAGATTTTAGAGAGGCGGGCAAGTGTAAAGTGAAGTGAAGTGTGGTGAATTGCAATAAAATGAAGTGAATTAAGTGAGGTGAGGTGAAGTGAAGTGAAGTGAAGTGAGATGGAGTAAGGTGAGGCGAAGTGCAGTGAAATGAAGTGAATTAAGTGAGGTGAAGCGAAGTGAGGTAAGTTTAGGTCACGTGAAGTGAAGTGAAGTGAAGTGAAGTGAAGTGAGGTGAATTGAGTTAAGTGAAGTGAAGGTAAATGAGGTGAGGTAAGGTGAGGGGAAGTGAAATGAAGTAAAGAAAGGTGAAGAGAAGTGAATTTAGTGAATAAAGTGAAGTGAATTTAAGTGATAAGAAGATAAGTGAAGTAAAGTAAAGTAAGGAAAAATGCCGCAAGTCATAGTGATCTTAAATGGAGTTAACTGAAGCTTATTGGAGTAAACCCGAAGTGAACCCAAGTGTGGCAAGCTGAAGTGTAGTACAGTGAAGTGAAATGCAATGCAATGTGTAATAAATCGTAATGAAGCATTTTGACTATGCAGCCGAACCTCTTATCCGTGATCGACAATTCGGACTCTTCGATTACATGGACGTTACTCAAAGGTTCCAGTTATTCATATGTTTATTAAATTTTTTCTTTTATTCTTATTTTCGACCATCCCACTCTCTATTATGCGAACGTTCGCTTCATGTCTCAAAACTAATCCAGATAATCAAGGTTGAACTGTAGTAAAGTTAGCTGACGTAGAGAGGAGCTGAAGTAAAGTAGAGGGCAATAGGAAGGACTGAAGTCGAATGGAGTTAGGAGGAGAGATGAGCGACAGTAGAGTCGGGCTGATTGGAGTAGAATGCGAAAAGGTTAGTAGGAAGTGATTGCAACCGAATGCACTGCGGCTTAGATATTGACAGGACTGGATTTTGAGTTGAAGACTTGAATTTCCAATAGTACTTGACGACAATTTTAAAGAACTGTTGTTCTTTTCACTAATAGGTGACCAAAGCGAACATCAAATTTATGAGAAAATTGGTTGAAAACGGAGCTCAGCAGCATCCTGGTGCGAACTTCATTGAACAAAAGGACACAAAGATAAAAAAGTACGGGGGGGATGTTTGCCTTTTTGTTCACCCCAGAACGTGATGTTCACCCTTTTTCTTTTTTTAACCTTTTTCTATTTTAACATCCAGTGAGAGTTATTTACTTTTAGGTTTCTGAAATATGGCAACAAGAAAGTGATCGCGAAAGAATTGAAGGTAAAAGCATTTTATTTCAGGATCATCCTCAGAGATGCATGAACAGAGCTGTTATCATGATAATTTGACACTGCCGAAGGCCACTGAAAAACGTTGACTCGAGCGGGATTTGAACTCGCACCTTCAAGATACCAGTGGATACCAAGTTCCAATCCCTGTGGACTCGATAGCTCAAAAGTTAGAGCGGCGGACCGGTATTGCGAAGGTGCGAGTTTATATCCTGCTCGAGTCAACATTTTTCAGTTGACTTCGGCAGTGTCAGATTATCATGATAACATTTCTGTTCATGTAAGAGCATTCATAGAACGTAAAGCTGGCGGTTAACTGGCTTCCGCAAGATTTGCCTGAAATAAGGTCCTTGCGGTGGTAGATGAGCGATCGTCAAGCCCTTATCCTCAGAAAAACGATTTCTGAGCCCCAGACAGGGATCGAACGACGCTCTAACCATTGAGCTACCAAGACTCAGATGGAGAGCCAAGGTGCAAGTTTGACATATATGTGCGACCTAAGCGGAAGCCACTATATATTGATAATGATATAGATGGAATTTATATGTTAGATGTATGAGAGCTTGGAAATATCTTGAGATGGTAGATGAACGATCGTCAAGCCCTTATGCTCAGATCCCGAACAAGGTTTCCTTTCATCAGTTAATCATGTTTAACTGGTTTTCAGCCTGGCGACACCGTTGAACGTCATCTGATTGATGGGGATGTGGTGTTATTCAACCGACAACCATCTCTTCACAAGCTCAGTATTATGTGCCATTATGTGAGTCAATGACTACGACATGTAGTTCTTTCGTTGGTTGTCCCATTTTCAGTTATTTAGTTGTTGTTTAATCTTGCTTTTCTATACTGTACTTCACCTAACCTCACCTTTCTTAACTTAGGCTAAGTGTTATCTACCTTCTCTTCCCTTGGATTACTTCATTTTATTTCAATTTTTGTCTCTTCGGTTTCCTTTCCCTTCCTTTCCTTTCCCTTCCTGTTCCTTTCCTTTCCCTTCCCTTCCCTTTCCTTTCCCTTTCCTTCCCTTTCCTTTCCCATTCCTTCCCTTCCCTTTCCTTCCCCTTTCCTTCCCCTTTCCTTCCCCTTTCCTTCCCTTCCCATTCCTTCCCATTCCTTTCCCTTTCCTTTCCCTTTCCTTTCCTTTCCTTCCCTTCCCCTTTCCTTCCCCTTTCCTTCCCCTTTCCTTTCCTTCTGTTTCCTTGCCAGCCATTCCCTACCCCATCTTGCCCCTCACTTTGATTCCCTACCCTGCGATATCGTACTTCAATTTCTTTTTCCAGTCTTTCCTACCTAAAGCTACTCCCACCATTCCCTTCACTTCACACTGATGTCTATTGTTACACCTACTATAAATCACCAATCAATTCTTGGCATTTTTCAGGCAGTCGTAAAACCGCACAGAACGTTTCGTTTCAATGAATGCGTTTGCACTCCTTACAATGCTGACTTTGATGGCGACGAGATGAACCTTCACCTACCTCAGACAGAAGAAGCCAAAGCCGAGGCACTGATTTTGATGGGGGTAAGCAATTGTTGCTAGTTTTGCCTGACTTTCTTTTCATTTCATGAATCTCTAGTATTTTCTTACGTATAGCCTGATCGGCAAAATCTGTTCTGTTGCATGTGAAAATGCGAAACGTTTAAGTAAAGCCCCGTTCAGGCTTTTTACGAAGTAAAAAATACTCATTGAAAAGCAAGAGAATAATGTTAGGACCAATCAAGAAACAGTGTCTTTAGGTTTATGCCATTCACCATTTGAAAATGGCTATAAGTTTTTGTGATGTATCTAATAAGCAGAAAACAGATAAGGTAAGCGGTTAGCGCGATTTTACATTCAAGTCGTTGTTAGCATCGTAACTTGATTCACTTGTACCTCGCTCGTTTTTTGCGTGACAAGATCTCGTCAATACAAAACTGTACGTTGCATTTTTCGTGCAGTAATCTCTATCTCTTAAATACCTCAGGTGGAAAGGAAGAAATAGCTGCCTAATATTTGTCTTTTAAGGTGAAATCTAATCTTGTCACCCCCAGAAATGGAGAACCACTCATCGCTGCGATCCAGGATTTTATTACAGGTTAGCTGGGGTCTTGGTAGCTGTTTATTAAAGCAGCCCCAAAACGTCGGACTTATTCTCGTCCCAAACTCAAGCAGTGGGTGAACGAGTGAGAGAGACTTTCTTCTTGTCTATGGCTAGAGTAACTTCGTACCAAGGGTCTTAATTCTGCTAGCCAGTCTCAGGAAGAGGGCGAACGGGGATAAGACCCTGGGTACAAGACTGTGGCTTAAGTTGAGAGCGGAGCCATCCGCTGTCGGAGAGTAAAGGCCAAGTTGATGCTGAAATTATTACCCTGATACTGTGGGGTTTTCCTGAAGTATCAGCTGAGTCTTCAGTCATTGTCGCAAGGCATCTTAGCGGAACTTGACTAGTCTGTCGAAGTAACACGTTTAAGTGTATGTTTAAAGTAGATTTTGTCCGACGTCTGTCTTTAAAAAGTGATTCGAGAACTTATTAACGGGCATACCAAGGTTATATAACGTGTTCATGGAGAATTTTATCGTCGAAAAGGATGGTATTGTCATGAACGTTCTCGCTATGCGTCTCACCAGTTTACCTGAAAAACAGCAACTTATGAACTGTTATTTTCGCAACAGGCTTGTAACAATTCAATTAATATGATGTAACAGGAGAGTCAGTAGTCAACCTACTACAAGTTGTTGCTATCGTCCTTGTAGTTGCTTGTTATGTTGAAGAGCCATGCCAATAACATCAAATTTCTTAGGTCAACAAGAAACATCCGATACAGTCATCAACCTTGTTACAACTGCTAACTTCAGCCTGCTTTTTAACATGAGTCCCTCAAATAACTAAAACCAAGCTCCAAAATCAACCTGTCAAAGAACGTTTCATTGAGATCGACTATTATCGTCCCGTCTCTTCCATTAGGTGCTTATCTCCTCACCCAGAAAGATGTCTTCCTAGACAGAGGTCATATGTCTCAGCTGTGTGCGGCCATGTTAGCTGGTAAAGATCGAGATATGAGAATACAATTGCCACCGCCTGCTATCTATAAAGTAAGTCATACATCTCCTAAGGTTTTCCTGGACTTAAGTGTGCCATTTTGGCTATCGGGAAATTCATCCACTGGTGTATCATATATAATTTTAGCATACACGTTGTGTGTAGCGATAATCTTTTCTTTTTTTAAAAAAATTATACTTACATATCGTTGTGGGTAATTTCAGATACCGTATTTACTCGAACGAACGCCGCGGCGTTTATTGAATTTTTTGTTCTGCGGCTGCGGCGTTTATTTGAGGGCAGCGTTTATTGCAAAGTTTATTCCAATAGACCTGGCGCGCTTATTAAAGAACTTCCTAGACGCAAACGCTGACAACAAACTATTCGCGAAGGTCACTGGAAAAAGCAAGAGAGAAGTTGGACTAGTTGTACCGGCAAAATTCTCGGCTTTCACTACGGAACTGCGCATAGCTGAAGTTTTGGAGAAAGAGAGATAAGTAGCAGAGCAGTGAAATATAGCCACTTCGAACTGAAAACATTGTATTTGAGAAGAATAAATTTCCGAGACTGGTTTAGATGAAGTTGTGCCGTACTTTCTTAAGTGTAGTACTCGAGTGTAATTCAGTTCATACTTTGTTTAGTTAGTTAAGAATGCTTCAATTAAACGCCCCATCGATGAGAATAAATGCGGCGTTTAATAATATTTTTGTTTGTATTTGCGGCGTTTATTTGAGGGCGGCGTTTAATCGAGTAAATACAGTAATCAAGTTGTGAAATACAGAAGTTTTGTGCTTAAAAACCGAGCAGGAGTGCTTTATTGGGGTTTAAAATACGAGGCTTTAGCCGAGTGTTTTAGATCCGATAAAGCACAAACTACGAGCTTTTTAAGTGTCTTATAAAACGAACCTCTTAATACGCTAATTCACGAAGAAAGTTTGGAATTTTGTGTTTTATAAGCCGAAAGAATTAACTTCTTTTCCACATATGAAGTCACACGTTTGTTTAGCACATAATGAGACGACACAGTTATGACTTTCCTTTGTATTGTCTTCATGAATTCATATATATATATATATATATATATATATATATATATATATAGATAGATAGATAGATAGATAGATAGATATAGATATAGATATACACACACATACATATACTGTACGTGTACATGTGTATATGCATGTATGTATGTATGTATATGTACATATGTGCATATATACATATGTACATACATATACACATGTGCACATGTACACAGTTTATATAGTAAAACATTTTAATGTACACATGTAAACATTTTTGTGTACCGTCTCTTTCTTTTTTTTTACTTTATTTAGCCTGTTAGGCTGTGGACTGGCAAACAAGTTTTCAGCGTTCTCTTGAAGTCCGATCGTGGCTCACCAGTGAAGATGAATTTGAGAGTTAAAGGCAAACAGTACAGTAGTGGCGAGGACATGTGCAAAAATGATTCGTGTAAGTTTAAACTAGGGCTTGAAATCGTCACTCTCAAGGCTTCATTTACTACAAAATTCCCTCACAGTTTCAATGCGAGACTTTGTGGTGACGTCAAAAACCCGACGTCATCAGTCGCAATCCTGTGTAAGAAAGTAGTTTATTTGAAAATACTATGCAACAACCCTAAGTTGTAATCGAGGAAGTGAGATTCGTTTCATTGCCATTCGTTTAATACCATTTTCGTTCGGTCAAGGAAGATGACATCATTTTAAAATCTAAGGAATTAGATGTCATTCAACAGGCATGATGACGTCAGGATTTTGGCATCGGTCCGAAGCAAAACCACTGTCAAACGTTATTCGCATGTGCGGGCTCTAGAATTGTAGCAGTTCAAAGAGCAGGAAACCCGACAGCTGAATACAAGAAAACCACTGAAAACCTGTCAAGAATACAAGAAAACCACTAAAACGTTTAGGTGGGTAATCCACACATAACTTTATTGAGATAAACATTCTAAAATATTCGGGATTTGGTCGTTTAATGTTTGTTTCAAACATTGAAAAGCAGTGGTGAATATTTAGGTTTTGCTCAATTATATTTTAAAAAAAAACAATAAAACTTTACGCTTTTCTCTTTGCCCATTTCAAAGCATGAGACGTTACTGTGGAGATTCGTCTTTTTGAAAGTTGATGATATTCAAACAAGCAACAAAGCATTACCATTAAAATCATGGAAACCTATACCTCACATGATATAAAACTAGAGTGCCTCACAGGTAGTTTTGAACGTGTAAACAACCAAAAGGTTGAGCGAACTCCCGAAGCTTAAGGGAGACCTCCTCAGGTTGCTGCAGTTCTCAGGCAATTTTCATTTGTAATACGAAAAGGTCTGTAAAACTTTCAGAATTTTGTGAATGCGCAAACATTTGGCAGCGGTGTTCAACCAAGCCTCGCTCTTGAGTCACAAGGTCTCGTATAGTTGAAGCGAGGTATGACGATGATAGCAAAAGCGGTGACGTGATATGCATAAGACCTATTGTTTGTTTGTTTTTTCTAGTTGTTGTCATCCATAACAGCGAACTGATGTGTGGAGCCTTGGACAAAGCCGTCTTGGGATCAGGATCAAAGAACAACGTGTTCTATGTGTTACTGCGTGACTTCGGGCAACAGGTAGGGTGAATGGGGGACAAGTTAGAGTTTCTAAATCGATCCTATCATTTTCAGTCTTCGCCTGACTATTACTGAGCGCCGTGGGGGTTGTCAGCGGTTATCGAAAAAGGCTTTATTTTAGTGCATTTGGTGAGGTACTTATGAGAAACTAATAAAAGAAAACATAATCCGGAAAGAAACATATTGAAAACCTGTAATGAGAGTCATGAAGGTTCCATTACCGATACTTAATTTAAAGTCATCGCCAAAAATATTGCTTGCCGTTGAAAGTTCAAAAACCATGACCAGCCGACAACTTCAAAAAGTATAAAATAAAACATATTCCGAAGAATAATGTCATCTTGAAAACTCAAGATATGAGCCAATACAAGATAAAGCTATTGTGGAAACTGTGATATTTCGATTTTATTTCAAAGTCATCCTCTTGAAACAAAGTTGAAATATCACAATTTCAACAATAGTTTTATCTTGTATTGGCTCATATCTTGAGTTTTCAAGATGACATTATTCTTCGGAATATGTTTTATTTTATACTTGTTGAAAGTTCACTAATTCAACTTTTTAGCTTGATTTTTCACTCAACTCTTAGGTTTTCAAAATTTTTTTTTCTGGTTGTGTTTTTTCTTCAACCAGGATTTTTTTGTGCTAACATTTTAATGATGTTAACTTTACTAGTTTGCTGCCGATGCCATGTGGAAAGTCGCTCGGATTTGTCCTTTCTTTTTGTGTAAGTTTTCTTGTGCTGGTCTGTTCCACATTTTTCAGTTTGGTTTATGTAGATTGATCTGATATCTTTTTGTGCTTCAACATGGACGACCAAGATTGTTTTTGTTTTTAGCCAACCGAGGATTCTCCATTGGTATCGGAGATGTCACCCCCGGACATGGCTTACTGCGGGCAAAGGACGAATTGTTGAAAGATGGGTTAGTATGTGTGATGAAATGAAAAATAAGATGGGAGACGGAGGAAGGGAGGGAGTAAGCCAGTTAAAAAACTGGGGAAGGGCGGGCAGGCGAGCAAAAGGGGGTAGAACCAAACCAAACAAGAAAATTAGCCAAACGAAGCCAACCAAACGAACCGAACCAACTACACCAAATCGAACCAACTCAACCAACTCAACCAACTCAACCAACCCAACCCAACCAACCCAACCAACCCAACCAACCCAACCAACCCAACCAACCAACCAACCAACCAACCAGCCAATCAACCAATAAACCGACCAACCAACCTACAAACCAGCCAACCTATCAATCAACCAACCAACCAACCAACCTATCAATCAACCAACATATCAATCAACCAACCAACCAACCTACGAATCATCGAACCAACTAATCAACCGACCATCCAGCCAACCAACCAACTAATCAACCGACCATCCAGCCAATCAACCACCCCGGCAACACACATACCAACCAGGCAACAAGTCAATTGACAGACAAACTGAAAAACTAACAAATAAAAAGGATTTTTTTCATGACTAGTTAAACCTAAGATGAAACCACGCGTGAGTTGGTACTAAATAGAGTAAACAAAAGAGAAGAGGAAGACAGATTGTACTGCAACGTTCCTTCCGTCTTTTTAACTTTAAAAAGGTACACGAAATGTGACCAGTTTATTCAAGATTTCAAAGAAGGCAAGCTACAAACTCAACCTGGTTGCTCAGAAGAAGAAACTTTGGAGGTTAGTTTGTTGGTCATAGTTTATCCCAATGTGTTTTCAATTATGTGGCGCTGGTATCTTGTCTTCTCATGCGTGCATTGCTTTACCTACCTTAGGCCGTTATTCTTCGGGAACTTTCGGTTATTCGAGACCATGCTGGAAAAGCTTGCCTTCGTGAGCTCCACAAGTCTAACAGTCCTTTAACTATGGCAGTGTGTGGTTCAAAAGGTAATGTAAAAGGATTTTTACCATATTTTACTAAAAGATGGCGAAGCTTGAATCATCTTACCCTTTCGTATTTCAGGTTCATTTATCAATATTTCTCAGATGATTGCGTGTGTTGGGCAGCAAGCTATTTCAGGCAAACGTATCCCCGATGGATTTGAAAACCGCTCTCTACCTCATTTTCGAAAATTCGGTATTACTCTTTTTGATTTTTTTTTTGTAAATTCCGACCTCTACCCTTTTCTTTGCGTTTCTTTGCTTTTGTTTGTATTGCTTTGCCTTGTTTTTCTTCCCTTTTCTTTTTTTTTAATTCCACTCCATTCCCTGGCTTTCCTTTCATTTAATTTCATTTTCTTTCTTTTCCTTTCCTTTCCTCCCTTTCCTTCCTTTCCCGTTTCTCTTTCCTTCTCTTTCCTTCCCTTTCCTTCTCTTTCCTTCCCTTTCCTTCTCTTTCCTTCCCTTTCCTTCTCTTTCCTTTCCTTCCCTTTCCTTTCCTTCCCTTTTCTTTCCTTCCCTTCCCTTTTCTTTCCTTCCCTTTCCTTTTCTTTCCTTCCCTTTCCTTTTCTTTCCTTGCCTTTCCTTACCTTTCTTTGCTCTCCCTTGTCTTGCCCTTGCCTTCCCTTCCTTTCCTTTCCTTTCCTTTCCCTTCCTATTCCTTCCCTTTCCTTTCCTTCATTTTTATTCTATTTCCTTGCTATATCCTTTCTCATCGATTTCTTTCCCTTATTTACCTGTCGTTCCCCTTCCGTCCATCTTCTTCCCTATCCGTCCTCTTTCCTTCCCTTTCGTCCATTTCCTTTCCCTTCCCTCCATTTCCGTACCTTTTCTTGCACATTATACTTCATCACAATCTTTATTCTTTCGCGCAACGAATTCTCTTCCCCTTTTTTTCCAGCTAAATTTCCTGCAGCAAAAGGATTTGTAAAGAACAGTTTCTACTCTGGATTAACACCCACGGAATTCTTTTTCCACACAATGGCTGGACGAGAAGGTGGAGGATCTTTTCTACTTTCATTCATACCTCAAATACATTACTTTTAACAATACACTCTCTTTGTGAGGTGACTACATGATCATGTTCACCTCGACGAAGCTTGTTTCATGTGTTTTCGTCTTTCCTCACTCCTTCAGGTCTAGTTGATACAGCTGTAAAGACAGCTGAGACCGGCTACATGCAGCGAAGACTTGTCAAGGTGAGGTGAACAAAGTTGTGTCGTGAAGACGGGATGGTACTCTTGTTTATAAAGGTCCGTTTACAGTTGCCATTTTGTGCCTTGCAATAACATCTTGGCGTATGTGTTAATCTGACGAGAGCATCGAGGACTAACAGGGGCGAATCACGTGCGGATTTTCCGCTGCATAGACTGTCATGAGTTTATTGCATAAACCAAGATGACAATCACTAAGATGGCATAAACCAAAATGACAGACGTACCAAATCGCGCGTATAAACGGGCCTTAATAAAACCTTTTTTTAACTGTAGTCACTTGAAGACCTGTCGATTCAATATGACATGACAGTTAGAAACTCCGTCGGTGATATCGTTCAGTTTGTTTATGGTGGGGACAGTCTTGATCCTGCTTCCATGGAAGGAAAAGATAAACCCGTGGATTTTAATCGGATACTGGCTCACGTGCAGGTATGGGATTGAAGGAGACTTAATGGAGTGGATGTGACGGTGCAAGATTCAGAAAGAAACAAAGAGAATGGGATATTAAGGACAGAGCGAAAAGGAAGTGAATGCAAGTGAGTAAGGTGGAAGTGAATGTAAGAGAGTGAAGTGGTATAGGATTTCAATGAAGGGATAAGAGAATAACAGTAAAACAGAGTGGAGTAGAATGAAATAAAATGGAATGGAATGAAATGGAATAGAGTAGAATGGAATGGAATGGAATGAAATGGAATGAAATGGAATGGAATAGAATGGTATGAAGTGGAATGGAATGGAATGGAGCTCCGTGAAAGTAGATTGAATTCTTTGGAACTGAACCAAATGTCATTGAACCGAATTGGAACGGCTATCTTTGTTCCGTATGTTTAGTTTGCTAAACATTTTAGGTCAGTGCCTTTCAAATTTTTTACTTTGGCGAGTAAAGTGAAGAATCTTTCGTGCAAATCCTACATAGGGTTCTCCCTATCAAGAAACGAGCGCCGGGTAAATCAATCCCCTCGCCCGGCCCCCCCTTTAGACAACAGTAGATTGATGGACAAGATGTATATCTCATTCAAACTATCGTTTGAATAAGATCATGAAAAATAACGTATATCCCCGAGATTACTCGACGAAATCACTTGAAACTTCATACGCTGGTTTAGTTTATGAAACTGAACAGTTCCGCGTCAACGCTGTGAGCGAACCCTTAGTCAGAAAGTGCCAAATTTGTGAAATGAAATTGTGTTTCGTTTTTTTTTTCTCTACCTTGCCACAGTCTTTGAATCCAGACCGCGACTCTGGCGTGTTGTTGCCGGAAGAAATCAAAGAATTTACTTCTTCGATCCTGGACGGAGAAAAATTTAGGAACTGCAGCGATGAGTATAAAAAAGAACTAAGGTACGATGTATAAGATGGTGATTTTGAAAATCAAAAGCTCGCGTTACATTCCGATATTAGTAGTTTAATCTTTTCGTTACCTTTCTAGGAATTTCACGGAGAAATTAAGTGCGAAAGTTTCTTCGCTGCATTCGCGTTACGGAGTCGATAACCTGAGAGAAAGGTTAGTTTCAATCTTTTAAAGCGCATTATTCGATTTATCAGCCGCTTGTCATTTTGTGAAACTTTACGCGAACTTGTAACGCGGAATAAACTTGTCGGAATCAGGAGCAAATCATGAAGCAGAACGTCGTGTTTTTATTTACTTTTTAATGTCGAGGTTTGATTGCTGCCAACGAAATATGACCGTGAAGTCGGTGATATTTGTTTATGTTTGGATGCTTTCTCTTAATGGGGAGAGGCGGAGGGCATCATAAGTATTTTTATTTGAGTCGTTGGCAAGTTGCATCTCAAAAACGGGCCATCATTTTGCGATTTTATCCTAGTTCTTTTTGCTGTCTTGGTTTAGTTTATTTTAAAGTAATACCTTTTTCGCCCTAATGAAACAAGTTTAGCTGTATTTTTCACAGCTAGTCTAGGCTGGGTCTTACACGTCACTTTCTTTTTACTGTTTTCGTGCTAAAATTTTCTCATTCATGTGACCGAGCAGCTCGGTTTCACACCTTGAAAACACGAATGGCATCAATTGAAAAAATTTAAAAATTTTTAAAACGGGGTGAGACGTAGGTTTACCGTCGCCGGTGGGTTACTTAACCTTAATCCTAACCCTAATCCTGACTCTATTTCTAATCTTAACCCTAATCCTAACCTTAACCCTTTTTGCGAGTTTTTCCTGGAAAGATGATATTGATCTGTTTAAGCACATTTTCAAAGTTGATGCTGTTTCCTTTTTCGGTGGTGAGACTGTTGAACCGAGTGTAACGGTAGTATTTTAGAAGTTTTTCACTCGACAAATTTTTTTTTTCTCAGCATGAAGCGACTTTTTCTTTTGTCTCGTGGGCTTTCGGCTGGAACTTACGAAAAGATATGTTGGATATACTCAATTCAAAGTCGATTCGCGCGATAAAATTCGCTTTGGAGAAAACAGCTTTAAATCTTAATAACTTTGATTTTTGCATTTTTAATCAAGATCGGTTGTCGTTCCATTTTAAGATCTTCGCCGAGAACCAGTGTTTTGTAGCGAAACGTTGCACATAATTTTTTTCCCACAATGTTATGTCATTGATACTCATGGTGTACCTGCCTGCCAGCACTGTGACATGGGTTTGATTCCGGGCTTCGTGCGGTGGCTTGGTTAAAGTTACTTTGGTCACATGCGACAAGAATGCTGTCCAGTTTGACTCCGCCAAGCATCGCATGTTTTCTCAGGTTACTCTGGTTTCCTTCTGTAGTAACACTGGACCCATGAGGGGTGGCCCTTACTGGACTTCTAGGGAGAACAGCTTAGGTAACTGATAGGATTATCTATATAAATGAAGACACTTCACTAACTAGATCCAATGTATATATGAAATTTCCATTTCTTATGGCCTTACTCATGTGAAAATATCCCGAAGTAGCAACGTGGTCCTGCAAGAAACCACGATGGTTGAATACTCAAGGCCCATTTATAAAAATTACACCATACAATTGCCTTATACGACTGTTAGTTCTGACGTATCCGATTAACTCACTGGAATCTTCCGGACGCATTGCTACGTTAGTGAACGAATCGAAAGCAGGAATTTAGCCTTTCGGACAATATTACATACCCCAGACGAACAATAGTTTGCGGTAATGGCATCGTATAAATGAGCTCTAATATTAACAACTGTAATCATAAATAAGGACGTAGGTGGCCCGTACTGTTTTTTAGGTTCTGCATGTCCTTGACAATACTTCATTATTGCAATGTTGGAACCTTTTCATGCCTTACCTTTTCTTCTCTCTCCACTCTTGCAGTTTGATGTCCTTAGAAAAATCCATAAAGCTTGGCTCAGGTATGCATTTTATACACATGGTCATTTCATTTTAATAGTATTAAAATGGTATTATTTAAAGGATACAAGATAAAACATGCTCATGAAAATAACGTCACCTTGAAAACTCAAGATTCGAGTCAATGTAAACACGAGAATGGATAAAACTGTAATAATTTGTCTTTGAAGTCGAAATATTACAGTTTGAACCATTCTTATTCGATATTATTGACCTTACGTGGAAAGACCAACTTAATTAAAAATCACAACTGAATATAGTTAACTTTAAAATGTTTTCTCAACTACAAATTTAATGAGCAAATCTACCATGAGAAACTAATATTTATCGACAGTTTGCTTTAAGTTGTTTGTCTTGTGTTCTTCATGTTTCTTGTAGCCGTAGAATGGATCTCGCGTTGTACGGCGTCTCAACTGAGAACCTTCTTTGAAATTTGTTACGACAAATTCATGAAGGCGAAGATCGAACCAGGCACGGCAGTGGGTGCCATCTGTGCTCAAAGTATAGGAGAGCCTGGCACACAAATGACCCTGAAAACCTTCCATTTTGCTGGAGTTGCTTCTATGAATATCCTTACTGATTGATGTTGATCATTATTCCCTCGCCCACCGCGCGTAACGCGGTGCCAGGGCCGAGCGGGCGAGAGTACTAATTAAGAAGCGCATGCATGGAGTCCGTTGACATGTGAAGTGGCGCAAGGAGCAAAATTTTGCAGCTTCCTTAAAGATTTGTTTGAACCCTGGTTGTAGCCAACGTTGAATTTTTCACCACTCTCTGTGTTCTTAACCCTTCAACGCCCAGGGCTCATCCCTGTTACGAGTAAAATCGTCTGGCGTTAACCAAAGTAAAACACTAAAATGCACCCTTGTCCCTTCGTGGACTAAGCAGGTGGTATTTAGGGATAGTAGTGAAGAAGCTGGATTGCTGTAATATTACTGCTTACAAGTCCGCCCTTTGGGATTTCCAAACGGGCCGACTACTGAAATTCTTTAGGTCGCCTTTGTAAGAAGCAATAAATGCACTCGAAATCTATTTACCGTTACTCTGAAGAGTTCACTGAAAGTGAACGAAAATTCAGTCTTAACTGTAACCTCTTTATGTCCGTTACGGCTTCATTTTTCGTAAAACCTGAAATACTGATCTCCTTCCTTGAATTCTTGATCGTTTCATCATTTTTGTTTGTTTTAATTGGTCTCCTGTTTTTCCCTTTCCTTTTCGTGTACTTACCTTACCAGTCTTCAGTAACCGTCCGTAATATTAATCCTTGACATTTTATGCACATATCACTCTTGGTGTTCCTCGTATTAAAGAAATCATTAACGCGTCACGTGCCATTAGTACCCCGATAATATCAGCAGGGCTTATGAACGAAACTGATGCAGACGATGCGAGGATTGTCAAAGGAAGACTAGAGAAGACTACTTTAGGAGAGGTAAGTGTCCATTAATTAAGGAATAGTAAACTGCTGTGGTCAGGATATACTTGACCACGGGAAGAAGAAATGTTCGTTGGAGGTGTGGACTAAGAGCGGATGGCCAGTACTACTTTTTGGCAATTGAGTGCTGATTGCAGTTTATAATTTTAGAAATGTGAGAGCTTGGATATAACTTAAGCGAGATGAAAGATCGTCAAGCTCGATACTCAGAAAATGATTTCTGAGCCCCCAGACGGGGATCGAACCCGCAACCTTCCGATGACCGGTGAGACGCTCTAACCATTGAGCTACCAAGACTCAGAAAGCTCAATGGTTAGAGCGTCTCACCGGTCATCAGAAGGTTGCGGGTTCGATCCCCGTCTGGGGCTCAGAAATCATTTTCTGAGTATAGAGATTGACGATCTTTCATCTCGCTTGAGTGCTGATTGTTGATGAGACGAAGCGAGATATACTAGATCAAGTGGGGAAAGGGTATTATTCCTTGAATCACATTACATAGCTTGCAAAATGCCTTTGTCAGTGGTGAAATTATTGGTTTGTCCAAGATCGCCCTTGTCGCTCATACTCCGCCCGCTCATGGGCCGAGCTACAGAGATCGGTGCCGGGATGAGGTGGTCTCTTTCACATTATGGGCATTACCAGCTAAACATACAGAAATGCAGCACTCATAGCCAAGCTCTCAGCGACGGCTTTTGTGGCTCAGTTAGCTGAACCATTGAACACTAAAAAGACTGGAACGATACCCCTTTATGCCTGGCCTCACGATTGAATGAAGCCGACCTGGGGGTAGCCATGTAGGTCAAAAACACGCGTGAGAAAAAAAACGGTTGTATCAAACCTTTACTTTTCATTGACAGTTAATTCTGAAAAATATGCAGTCCTACGGACATAGTCCTCTACTTCCCTAGAATACAAACGAAAACTATCGAAAAATCCGAAATTTGGGTAAAGTTTTTCGCAATAGATTGCGTGTTTTATCTCGCAGGGGACTAGGATGACCTGCAAATTGACCTACATGTCAGCCTCCATGTTGACTTCAAAATACAGTTTGCAGGTTTCGTTCCAGTCTTTTTAGAGTTCATTGGGCTGAACCGCCCACCAGGTTCGCCCGGTCGCGAGTTCGATTCCCAGCCAATTCCAGAGTTGCGTTTTTCTCAACCGGTCCCGGTTGGGTCTTAAAGTACACGATTCTAACACTTGAAAATTTCATTCCACTTGATATAGACCTCGTGATATGTAAGCTGCGTATTGATTGTTTGTTTTTCATTTCTGCCCTAGGTTTCTGAGTACATTGAAGAGGTTTTTACACCTGATAATTGCTTTCTACTTATTAAACTAGACCTAGATCGTATCCGGCTTCTGAAGGTAAGTTCGTTGGCATATTAGGTGACGATTTACTGCAGTTTTTACTTATTCTTACTACTATTTGTTCTGCTACTAAGATTACTGTCGCCAGGGTTTCTTTCAGAAAATGTTCCTGGGGGGGTAGCAAAACAGAACTTTTGAACGTCTTTAGGGGATGTCACGTGGGTGGCCTTGTTGTATTCCCAGCAGATAATCTTTACCTTGCATTTTCTCATTTTGGTGCAGTCTAGTCCGCTGAACTTGGTAAAAATTACAACCATATTTTCAAATCCTCGACAAAAAAGAACTCAGAACTTGTCTCTTTACCAGTGCAACAAATAATTTATTAAACAAAACAATGTGGAAAAACTAAGGGGGAAAACCCACGATTTTAAGTGCTTGTGCTTTTTTCCTCTCACAAAAGGTTCCAGCTTCCAAATTGGGAAGCTTCTATCAAATTTCCAAGGGAGACCTTTCTAAATCGTACTCAAACTGTTGCGGCTGTTACTAATGCTGTCATCTCTATATTTAGCTCGAAGTCAACGCTGAAACCATCACCTTTGCTATATGCTCGGCGCCAAAACTTAAAGTGAAGCCTCAAGTAAGTTCTTTCAATCACTTATATTCTAGAATTTATTCTTACGACTGTAGTTTTCCTCGTACAACTATAGTTTTCCTCTTACGACTATAGACTTCCTGTTATGACCGTTGACTTCCTTTTTTGACCATAGACTATCTTGTTATGACCATACAATTCTTTTTTTACGACCATAGTCTTCTTTTTATGGCTATAGGCCTCCTGTTCCCCTTACGACCACAGTCTTTCTCGTCTCATTAGTCCTTCTGTTAGAACTAAACCGCCTAAAATTTATACAATTTACGACTGTAGTCTTCATTTAACGAACGCCGTCTTCCTTTTGAAGTATAGTCCTCCTTGTGGCAGCATACTCTTGGTCTTCTTCTCAGAACTATAATCTTGTGCTTAATACTATGTGCACCTCCTGTTCTTCTTAGGACAGTATTCGTCCTCTTCCTGTTATGACTACAGTCTTCCTCATACGACCACGGTCTTCCTTTTAGGAATATGCTCTTCCTGTAATTACAGTAATTTTCTTATTACTAGAGCATTTTTATCTTATGACTACACTTTCCCTCCTACAGCCATAGTCTTCCTCTTACGACTGTAGTCTTCCTCTTACGACTGTAGTCTTCCTCTTACGACTGTAGTCTTCCTCTTACGACTGTAGTCTTTCTCTTACGACTATAGTCTTCCTCTTACGACTGTAGTCTTCCTCTTAGGACTATAGTCTTCCTCTTGGGATTGTATATGTAGTCTTCATATTATGACCATAATCTTCATATTACGACCATAGTCTTCATGTCACGACTAAGTCTTCCTCTTACGACTATAGTCTTCATATTACAACTATGGTCCTCCTTTTAAGATTTTGGTATTCCTTTTACAACTGTACTCTTCATATTACGACTATACTCTTCGTAGTATGACATTAGTATTACAACATATTACAACATTAGTATTACATATTACAACATAGTATTACTCCATATTACAACATTAGTATTCATATTACGACTTTAGTCTTAATCTCACGACTGTAGTCTTCCTCTTACGACTGAAGTCTTCCTCTTACGACTGAAGTCTATCTCTTAGACTGTAATCTTCATCTTACGACTTTAGTCCTCCTCTTACGACTGTAGTCTTCTCCTACCACTATATTACTCACTGGACTGTACTGTTCCCTCTCGTCTTAAAAACAGTAATCTTCGAGACAGAAGTCCAACGAGGATGCCTAATGTCCAGAGAGGAAGACTAAAGTTCTTAGGGGAAGGCCAAAATCTATGAGAGGAAAACTGTTGTTTGAAGAGGATGATTATACTTCTAGGTGGAAGGTTAAGGAAGGTCTGCAGTCCTTAGAGGAAGGCTATAGTTTTAAGAGGATGATTATATTTTCAGGAAGAAGGCTGTAGAAAGACTGCAGTTTTAAGAGGATGATTATACTCCCAGGAGGAAGGTTAGGGGAGGTCTGCAGTCCTTAGAGGAAGACCTGTAGTTTTAAGAGGATGGTCATACTCTAAGGAGGAAGTCTGTAGAGAAAGACTGTAGTTTTAAGAGGATGATCATACTCTAAGGAGGAAGGTCATGGGAGGTCTACAGTCCCTAGAGGAAGACTATAGTTTTAAGAGGATGATTATACTCTCAGGAGGAAGGCTAGGAGAGGGCTACAGTACATAGAGGAAGACTATTCAGAGAGAGGGAGGGAGAAATTTTTTTGAGGAACACAATTGGTCAGAAAACTGGGCTGCTGTGTCTTAAAGATAACCTCGATAATAATACATGCTGTATTGTGTGAAAATTCACATTGATCTCGTTCGTCAGATTTCTTGTTCTCACTGACCATGTGTACTTTTTGTAGCATGTGCAGGTGCTAAACCGCTCTGTTATGTGTGTTTATCCTCAAGAAAATTCCAAAAGTTCTATGCATTTTGTCATGCAGTCCCTTAAGAAGACCTTACCCAATGTCGTTATCAAGGTTGGTCTACTTACTTTCCTTTAATCGTAAATTTTATTTCATTTTCATGTTGATTGTTGGATTTAACAGTCCGATACACGTCCCCGGCCAGATGCTACGAAAAGCTAAAACAGTCTCCAGAGTCATACTGTGGTGATTTGTCACCAGGGGCCTAGCTTTCTTGCCGTCTAACCCCCACTATAACAATTGATAAGTATTTCGAATATTTGCTACTTATTGCCCGAGCATGAGGTCTGTACTAGTGAAATATCAGGACCGATGTTCTTAAGTACGGACCGAGACAAGCGCAGCGAGTTGAGGTCCTTGCAGAAACAGAAGTCCGATATTTCACTAGTACAGACCAAACAAGTGAAGTCAATAAGTAGTTTATTAAAATAAAACATATTCCAAAAAATGGAGACAGTTTGGAAAACTCAAGATATGAGTCAAAACAAGACGAATATATGAGACTGTAATATTTCAACTTTATTACAAAGTCATCATCAGACAGAATGATTTACAAAATAAGCCAAGGTCTATATATACAGTGTGATGTAGACAACGGAAGTTAGGAATCTCATGCCTGAGATGCGATTCTGTCGATGCGATTCTTTAGCAATGCGTTCTGTCGTGTTAATATCTCAGGTATAGGATTCCTAACTTCCGTTGTCTACATCACATTGTATATATAGACCTTGGCTTGTTTTGAAAATCATTCTGTCTGATAATGATTTTGTAATAAAGTCGAAATATTACAGTCTCATACACTCGTCTTGTTTTGACTCGTATCTTGAGTTTTCCAAGATGTCTCTATTTTTCGGAATATGTTTATTTTATACTTTTTGAAGTTGTCGGCTGGTCGTGGTTTTTAAGTAGATTATTATTATATGGCTTTACTGAAATATAATTGACCACTGCAAAGGTAGAGATCAATAGACTATCTTGCAGTTCTGTCATCATTTCATGTAGTATTTCTTTACCAACTTCATCCTACATAGTTACTTTTCCTTTTCTGATTGTTCGTAACACCTTTTCCCTTCATACTTTGTCAAACATTTTAATTTTTATTCGACGTAAGCAAGGTTTTCTAAATTTTCCCCTTCCTGAGCGGGCAATATGGGAAATATCCGACCGCTTATGAACCATTCAAATTGCAGGATTTCCGTATTCGTACCGCTTGCTGCGACAGCCATATAATAATAAGTTGTACGAACTCCTCGCACTGATACACCGCTTGCATTGGTCATTAATTTAAGAAAAAACCCCCACAAAATATCAATTTTATATTTGAGAACATAAAACTAGAAATTTTAGTGGTACATAATATAAATAAATTTTACCGTAACAAGATCAATTCAAACTTTTACCATAGTAAGTGCTGCCTGGGACGCTGTGCTCCTCACGCTTCTTATCCTTACGTGCCCCTTATCGTATGGGTTCGCTTCGCTTAACTTTTAACTCATTTAGTTAAGTTTTCCTGAATTCCAGGGGCTCAAAGACGTGAATCGTGCAATAATTCATATTGATGAGGAAAAATCGAAAGTTGGCCAAGAACACTACAAACTGCTGGTTGAAGGAAATGACTTACGGGGTGTCATGGCGACAGTAGGTTAGTTTAGCAACTGCACTGATCAGATTTAAATTATCGTTTAATAAAACTGTTATTTTCTCATATTGTTACAAACTCGAGGCACCAGCAGAATAGTTCCCACCGGATAAACCTTACTCTGTGAATTCATTAATCTTTATGAAAATGTCTCTTTATGGTTTTATATCGCGGTGATTTCGTGAAAATAACATTTGTGCGTCCAAAGAAAGTTTCAAAGCAAACAGTGATAAGAATTGACATATCAGAAGATGATTATTTCAATAAATACAAATTCCTCTTTGTTGTTTTTCCTAAAACAGTCGTAAACAGGTGTTCGGGTCGATCTTTAAAAATATGGCGTGTAGGGCGTAGGAGGGAACCTCAAAATTTCAAGAGTAGACTAATTGGCAGGAGCATGTGGGTTTCATTGGAATCATAAAACGATGTTAGTAAAGCTCTGTTTATTGTTTGTCATTTATTTGATTGATTTTGTTTCTTTACATCTTATGTAGGCGTAAGAGGAACAGCAACAACCTCAAACAACACTACTGAAGTTGAGAGAGTTCTCGGAATTGAAGCTGCTCGGTAATTTAGATGTTTTAGCAAAAATCCCGCTTGAAGCATACCGTGCATTTGGCTGATTTAGTTTTGGCCTTGAAATAGTATTTCAAACACGAGTTGGTGTTCTTCCTCCGATTTCTAAATATAGAGGAACGAGTTTAAAAACGAGGCGAAGCCGAGCTTTTTTCACGAGTTTCGAGGTAATTTGAAATTGGAGGAAGAACACTAAACGAGCGTTTGAAATTGCTTCTCAAACGAACCAGTATTTTAGGCGAAAATCCAGCCGAAAGTTGGCAAAATTCAGCTATAATCTTCCTCCGATTTCTAAATACTGATTAATTATGTATTTCTTTTGTTTTTGCTTTATGAATTATTGATGAGTTTGAGAAGCACTCTTCATGGCTCAGGAAACTAATCGTCATGAAAACATCGTAATATCTCAATCATTTGCTCTCCCAGCAGGAGTTACAATTTTACCTTATAATTTTCAGTTCCAGGCACCTAAAAAATTTAGATCCGTCACATTTTTAGTTCTGTCCTCAGCTTTTAATAACACACAGGCTTTCACAGTTCAACGTGCAAGATGTGAACGCCACAGTACAAATGAAGAAATTGCCATGTCTGCTTTTCAGTTCCCGGTGACGCAATCAACGACCAAAATATCGGTCCCACAACGTAAAATTTTTGTAAAAACCGAAGCTTTTTTTGTATAATTTTAACCCCTGCCATTTTTTATGATGACAAAGTAATGATGGAAAATGTGTTTTCTTGTGTATAGGGTAACCATTATTAATGAAATCGTCTACACGATGAAAAATCACGGAATGAGCATCGACGCTCGTCATGTCATGTTACTGGCTGATTTAATGTCATTTAAGGTAAACATATCCCTCGTCCATTATCACAATATGATGAGGTATAACGTTGGTTGGGTACGGGTGGTGGTAGGAAGAATGAAAGGATGGGTGGATATGAAGTGGAGTGGAGTGGAGTGGAATGGAATAGAATGATGGTATAGGTGTGAGTCGATGTGGTTGAGATACGGGACGGAGTATTGTATGGTTTGGACAGAATGATGTGTCTAGCGTAACATTGGATTGGGTAGATCTGCAGAGTATCGGATGGGACTTTTTAGTGTGCTCTGGGATGCTGTTGTGCGCTGCTTTTTATGTTGGCTGCTTTGCATTGCGTCATGTTGTGTTGTGTGTTGTGTTTTCCTATCCTGTATCGCGTGATATCAATGATACGTACGACTCGACGTGAAATGACACAACCACATTTGTCATGAGATATGTATGTATGATATGATATGGGGTGGAGTTGTTTGGGACAGTGCCGTACGGTATATAGTATGGTGTGGTACAGTATGGTATGGGATAGTGTGGTATGTATGGTACGTTATGGTATGGTGTGATGTTACGATATATATGATACGGTATGGTAGGGTGTGATATTGTATATGGTGTGGTGTGGCATGGTACAGTATGGTATGGTGTGTTCAGTACGGTACATGGTATGGTAGGGTGTGGTATATGATATAGTATTATATGGTATGATATGGTATGATACGGTATGGTAGGATGTGGTAAGGTAAATGGTACGATATGATATGATATAGCTTGGCACGGCAATTCTGCCTTTTCTGATTTTTGGTCCAGGTTTTTTGTTTAAGCTTAAAAAGGCATGTTCGAGAAATAAACACGAGCTTTGCTTGAACAAGATGATGGAGAATCTTTGATTATTGTCGTTTTTTTTTTCCACAAGGGTGAAATTCTCGGAATCACGAGATTTGGGTTGGCAAAAATGAAGGAAAGTGTCTTAATGTTGGCTTCGGTGAGTTCACAGCATTTGCTGTTCAGATATCTCAAATCCCTCAAGATTTAAGGTTGGATAGGCTTGTTAATCTGGTTTAGGGTTATTCAGGCTACGTTTGCACAACACCAAATTTCTCTGGGATTCGTGGGCAATCCGGAGACTTTTTATTCGGGTTCAAAGTAGCCGTTTACACTTAAGTAAAGGATCCGGTACAGAAAGTCTTCGGATTGCACACGAATCACGATAAATACGAATCCGGAAAAGAATCTGGATACTCTGAATCCAGACAACTAAGACTCAGGAGAAATCTTTCTCGTTTTCGTGAGTGACAGCCAAAGTAGCCAGTGGTGGAACAATTTTTTTATTAGAGGCTGTAATAAACAAAGAATAGAAAGAAATTTTTCGGTTGTTCGGCGTTACTTTCAATTAAATCTGTGACGATTAATGTCCATACTTAGACAAGAAAGCACTGTTTGCTTTAACACGAGCATGCAATTAATCGAGATATCTTTTCCTGTGTGACCGGTCAACGAATCCGAATACAGTTCTTGTGTGAATCCGAGTACTTTTTGAATCCGAAGACTTTTGCTGTAGTGTAAACGTAGCCGTAGAAGGATTTGCAATGTTTTGAGTGTCGTATGATTGCTTCAAGGAAAACTTGTATCTGCTTTAGTTTGAAAAAACCGCGGACCACTTATTTGATGCTTCGTTCCATGGACGAAAGGACTCCATAGATGGTATGCAAGGTTCAATTTATGACATTATGTAGCATGTGTTATCTTCGTCATGACGACTTGTTTGTGCGCAATGATATTTGTCGTTCCATGGTGTTAGTGAAAATTTGCAGGTGTTTTCAAGCACGCTCCTCGTGTGCTTCTAGATATAACTGGATATAACTTCTGGATATTTTCGGGTTCGACGTGTGACTAATCAGCCCCAATGACCAATCAAGGTCCGCTGAGGGTCAGAATCTGGGACAGGGTCAGTGCCAGGATAAGCGCCCGTGTCCATGTCAGTACCAGTATCAGTGCCAGAGTCAGTGTCAACGTCAATGTGTGTCATGGTCCGTGCCAGGGTCAGTGCACGTGTTAAAATTAGTATAAGCGTTTGTGTCCGTGTCACTTTGACTTTCACTGTTGGTGTTGTCGTTGTTATTGTTTCACCCCGACCGGCGTAATCTTTGCTATATCTTCTGCAGGAGTGAGTGAGTGCATCATCATGGGAATTCCTATGACTATAGGTACTGGAATGTTCAAGCTTCTAAACAAATATCCTTTTATTAAAGCCGCACGACTCAAGATATTTAGACTGGTGATCTTCAGTAGCAGTATTACTATCGTTCAGTTTTTGCGAATAGTACTGGTCGATATGACCGTGTTTGTCCATGTCAAAGGCCTCCTTTATGCGAAACCCCATTGATCTAAACATGAACTCGATGGGGGGCTACTTTCTTCCGCGCAACGATATGCGCTCATAGTCGTAGAATAACGTTGAACTCTGAAAAGACTGGAACGATACCTGCAAACTGTATTTTGAAGCCAACATGGAGGCTGACATGTAGGTCAATTTTCACGTCATCCCAGTCCCCTATGCGATAAAACACACAACCTACTGTAAAAAACTTAACCCAAATTTCAGGGTTTTTTTGACAGTTTTCTTTTTATCGTTAGTAAGTTGAGGGACGATATCGGTACGACTGCATATTTGTCAGAATTAACTGTCAGTGAAAAGTAAAAGTTCAATACAACTTTTTCCCACGCGTGTTTTTGACCTACATGGCTGCCCCCATGTCGGCTTCATTCAATCTTGAAGTCAAGCATAACGAGGTATCGTTCCAGGCTTTTTAGAGTTCAATGTACGATAAACGCCGTTCAGAGACGATGTGCCGCCGTCTTCTCCCCTTAGACGAGAAGGCTTTCCTTCCATCGGGAAAAAATTAATAACTTGATGTAGGACAATTTGAAGAGAAGATTCCCGGTCTGATTTAAGCTGTAGTCAAGGGAAGGACTTATAAAAGAAAGAAAGTAATATCTACGACCAAAATGGAGAAAAGTGGCTTTTTAGTGTGTCTAAAGGGCACCCCCAGACACACTAGTGTGGCTCTCTTGCCCTTGTGTCAGGGAATTGCCGGTGCCACCACTGGTGATATTTGACTAAATCAAAGGATTCGATTGTTGGAATACTTGGTCCAATTAGTCTAGAACGATTACTGGTAAAACCAGAAAAAGCAAACCCAAGTAAGCATAAAAGGCAAGGGTAAAGTGTCTTTATTTATACTAGATAATCCTATCAGCTACCTAAACTGTTCTCTTCAGAGGTCCAGTAAGGTACACCCCTCATGGGTCCAGTGTTACTACCGGAAGAAACCGGAGTACCCGGAGAAAACCTGCGACGCTTGGTAGAGTCAAACTGGACAACACTCTTCACATGTGCATGCCCCTCCTCGGAACTCTCCTTTTTGACTTTCATAATTAGAAAAAAGTAGAACTGCATCTAAAAAGTCAGTTTGTAGGACAGAAGTGGCTTAGTCTACAGAATAAACGATAGTCCTGCAAGAAAATATGGAGATTGCGCAGCCAGGTTGAGACATGATTATTTTTTGAGACACGTTCTCTGACTAAATTTATTAAATATACAAGCTTTCGACTACCTAACTGTAGTCTTCGAAGACTACAGTTAGGTAGTCGAAAGCTTGTATATTTAATAAATTTAGTCAGAGAATGTGTCTCAAAGATAGTCCTGCAGTCCATGAAAAATCTCACAGTCGTCACTTCAAAAAAAATATTGGTCATATTTTTATCAGACCGTAACATCTGTTATCTATCTGACATTCTTCATTTATTTATCCGCCAACTTGAAAAATGTTACTCTTTCTTTAATTTTTTCCACATCAAATATAACTACGCCTCTTCGTAAACGACCTTTAATTTTTGAAAACCCAGAATTTCATATTCCTACAGTGGAACCGACGTGAAGTTATATTTTCCAGGTACAGTTTAAATTGTTTCTATTTTTACACAACAATAATTGTATTTTGTCAGTGCTACCTCTCTTGTTCACTGACCACCCCTCCTTGGTGAAGAAGGTAAAAACCAAACCAAACTACTGTACTGAGGGATGGACACTTGGTAAAATGAACGGTTTGGAAGTTTGCCAGCTTGCAATCCCATTGCCTATGCAGGATTGTTTTGGGCCAAATTTTCAGCACGAAGTATGTAGATTTGGTTTTTTTTTAAAGTTTTTTTTTTTGTTCCGAAATTTTATATTTTAATCTGTTTTGCTTCAGTGTCTTTTATTTTGCATTTTCCCCAATCCACTCCCATCACTTCGCCACTTGTCTATCACTTAAAAATAACTCTGCCGACTCGATAAAAATAAACAATGTCGCGGAGACTATCTGGTTTAAAAGTTCATCGATATATTTCACCAAAAGATACTTTCTAACCCCGTTAACACTGTGAAAATCACCCCTGCTCTGCCCTAGAATAGCGGTGCCCGTGCCAAAATTTTAGCCGTGCCATTCTCAAAATGTTCACAGTGTAAACGGGGCTTCATTTCTTGGGCAGGCAGATCTAGTTAGCATTTTTAGAAGCATTTAGAAGACTATCACCAAGCTTTCAGTTAAGCGCGCGGGTAGCAGGATTAGTGTCCATAAATCTCGCAGGCTTCTTCCAAGATGTGTTCACAGTAAACTAGAGCAGAATAGAGAGAGAGCTGAAAGTCAAAAGACACTTAACCTGAACAATTTTTTTTCGTGATAATCTGACACTGCCGAAGTCAACTGAAAAATGTTGATTCGACCGGGATTTGAACTCGCAGCTTCGGGATACCGGTCCGCCGCTCTACCTGTTGAGCTATCGAGTCCACAGGAATTGGAGGCGAGTTTTTATCCAACTTAAGTGCACAAGATATTCTTGCGACAACTTAACTCTACGAGAGGATGTGTAGTGTTTCAATTCTATGCCAGAATCATCCACAGAGATATACATGAATAAAATTCATATACATGAATTAAATCAGCTCGTGTTTTATTCAATACCTTCCATATGCCTGATCATTAGTACTCAATTAAGTAAATAAAAAACTACAAAACCCTTGAGCTACCATTTAAGATTTGACTCCCTGTGGAGTTGATAAGAATCGTTGAGTACTTGGAATGTTTTCGGTCCTTTTCACAACAAACACCGTGCGTTTGGAGATAAACGCTTGTTAAGTACACATCAGTTAAACGATTTTATAAAAACGTGGAGATTAGTGACTCGTTAACCTCTTCACCTCGACGCGTGGAGCTGTTTCCGCACACGTGGCGTTACCGCTGGTAAAGTCCACTTAAGGAATGAAGCTATATAAATAGAAATGTTTGTAAACGTTTTGATAGACAAGGTTGCGTTTCTTGGTTTTCAAAAGCCACGCCGAACTATTTTTAAGAATTCCTTTTCAGACCTCAGTTTGAGTGCGCTGGTAAACATCCTCAGCAGACGCGCGACACTTTGACTCTTGGATTCATTGATTTGTAAAGAAATGATATCCCAGCAGCGCGTGGCGCACTTTGGCAGTAATGTTTTAATCTGATTAGCGAAATGATCATTCCCACATTTAATAATCATTTTCTCCCGAGCTTTTCATGTCAACAGAGTGAAGCGTTAATGGGGTATTTGTTGATATTTCTGGCAGTTGTGCTTAAGTGACGAAACAGGCGTTCTCACAAAACAGTAATTTGTTAATCATTTAGTACAATTATCGTTGGAACTGTTTACATGGAAGCGAGCCAGCCCTCCTAGTAAGGCTAGCCCTTTTTGCCGAGATCTCGCCTCTCTGTGAAATCGCTTGTAAAATTTGTTTTCACTCTCATGAGAGGGGGCAGCCCTCCTGGGTGAGATCTCGCAATTGACTACCCGTGATTTCGGCTAAGAGGGCGTGAAATTTTGCATGTAAACACACTCAGAAGGGATGGCTATTATAGGAAGGCTAGAAAAAAATTAATGTAGGCATCCCCGCAGGATCCAGCCTTCCTAGAAGGGCCAGGAATTTCCGTGATGAAAATATGAACATCCGAGACACGAATGGGCAAGTAATGAAACGGACTCGGGGGTTTAAATACTTTGGCGCATCAATAAGTTTGGATGGGGACAGTGAAGTACCATTAAGAGCCAGAGTAAAGGCTGCCTAGATTTATTGGAAAGACTGGTCTGGAGTCCTATAAGACAAGACGATTCCGCATAAACAAAAGGTCCGACTGTTCTTAGACCAGTTCAATCTGCTGTTTCGAGTAGAGTGCTGGAGTGTGTGGGTGAAGGAGCAAAAACATTTAGTGAGAACAGAAATGAGGATGTTAAGATGAATCGTTGGGATCTCCTTGAAGGAACGTAGAATCGCAGAAGGAGTCACGAAGAGAGTACTGAAACATACTATCCAAACATCCCGATTTTGTTTCAAAATTCCGAATTCCGACCGATATGTCGTCGCGATTGGAAAAATCCCGATTTTGACATCGGCTTCAAGGAACAACAAGGCTAGGAAGCTATTTTCGTCAAACTCTAGTAGTGCAGATATCCTTCAGAGGCCTGGTTAAAGAATGGCGCCGTAGTAAAACAGATGGACGAAATGAACAGGACTTAAATTAGACTTCATGACTGAATTAGACTGACTTTTAATAAGTCAGTAATATCCGATTTTTTCAACTTTGTCTCGATGGATATGTCTTAGTCTGAGGAATTACAATACTTTGTCTTTCATTACAGAAGCATTTTTAATAAAAAAACAAGCGCAAAATGACGGTCAATTTACCTGGCATTTTTATTTTTGACAGAAATTATTGTCTGATATTGCTAGAAATGGTGTTTCAAGACGTCAAGCCCTCAAAATTTTCTGGGGGGGCATGCCTCCACCCCTACCCCTAGTTAAAACCTGATTTGGCGAGGTTCTTGGGTTGGGCAGTCTGCTGAAACATCAAAGATGTGCAGAAAAAGGAGTTAGCTTGGGGCACGTAGAATGAGAGAGACTGTTGAAGGTGTGAAATCCAGGCAAAAGACACACTTCACTCCGACGAAGGGCCTTTGCTCAAAACGTCAGTTTCCTGCTTCTGTCTTTTTGGCAGTACACAACTCTTTGGCTGTCCCAGGGATTTAGGAGCAGAAGTTGCAATTCGCCGAGTATGAGTCGGGGATTTATCAAAGGCAAGAAACCCGAGCACTGTAGTGGTAGGGGATCTCATCAGGAAGCACGTTCCCACAAAAAAATTTGAAATCTAGCAGTCTGACTTATAAGTTCAGAAAAGAACCAAGATATTTGACTGGAGTTCTGAGGACATATGGTCAAAATAGGCGTTGGAAATACGACTAACAAACGTGGCTTACGACGCGCGACGCCTCGTTTTGAAACCCTAGTGTCCCTATATAGGATATGCTGCTGTTAAGAAGACGACGACTTGCGAACTGTGTTTTACCTTGATTTGTACTATTTATCATCGTAATGTTAGTTTTGCGCACTACAAGTTTATCAACCATTTTTGATGGGTATTTACTGTAGTGACCCTTGTAATTGGTCCAATTAACGTAACTAAGACAAGAATGGAAAGAATTCGAACAGATGTGTGATGTCAACGGAGGAAAGCTATGCGACGTATTTGACTTGTTAAGAGGGGTCTATAAATAGTCATAACGATCAACTTATCTGTTTATCCAAAGCCTGATTTACTCGTAGTCATAACAGCAGGCGAACAGTCTGCAGCCGTTACAACACCTTTTGCTGTTCATTACCAGAAAATATACTATCATTAACGCCAACCTCAAACTCATTAACGCAAATGTTCATTCATTTTAGTCAATCGACATTCACTACCGTAGATACGTAACCATTTGCATCGAAGGGCATACCATAGCGCCAACAGACGACCAATAGCACCATTTCACTATACATTAGGGTTAATAAAATTTCAGTTAGGCAAAATATTTCTCTTCAGTGTTTGAAATTTTATTATCCCTAATGTATAGTAGAATGGTGTTAATGGCCGTATGTTGGCTCTACAGAATGCTCTTTGATGCAAATGGTTGCGTATCTACGCTAGTGAATATCGATTGAATAAAATGAATGTATTTTTGTGTTAATGAGTTTCAGGTTGGCGTTAATGATAATATATTTTCTGGTAATCAACAGCAAAAGGTGAAGTGTATGGAAGCCAGGCTTAAAATTGAATGCAGTTCAACTTTATCAACCCCATTTGGCGACTTCATTAATGTCGGAGATGAGACGAGCCAGACGTTTCCATATGTCAGAAAACTATCGCCGGTCCATTATGGCAGCCAGGCCTAACAACCGTTGTCCACTTCAGTGTACGTTGCTGTGGAAAAGCATGTAAACAAAAATGTAGGCGTAAACAGTTACGGCGCGCAAGCTACCGGTTTAACGACCTAGGCTCGGTCTTTCATGTTCTAGAGTTCAGATGTGGACGTAGTCCTGGTGTCGTTTGTTCTTAAGGCTGATTACCGGCCGCGTTTAGTCGTCCCTTGTTACTTACGGCTGCTCAACGCTTGTAAGTGAACAACTTGCATATGCCCAGCGGGTGTAAATGAACGACTCATGTGTTTTGAGCATTCTTATCTAAAAATGAGGGGGGAGGGAACGTAGAACTGGGAGTCATCCCTTAGTTGATAGTAGTAGTTGATAGTTTATGTAGTTGATAGTTTGTGTAGTTGATAGTTTAATTAATAAATACCTTACAGCTAACAGCCGTATTAGGCTGAATTGCGTATCGAAGATAATTACATATTTCAAAAATGTTTAACCAAGTTGTTATTGCGGTATTTATAATAGAAATTATGTATCAAAAATTATACTTACAATAATGAAAATTTACAACTAATAAACTAAAATCTACTGATAATTTCGAATGCTTAGTTTAAGAGGACCGTTAAAAGTTATTTGCAGCTGTCGACGGAGACATGATAAAAGTGTTTTTGAACAGGGTCGTTCTATACCGCAGTATATTATATTATATTATATTATATTATATTATATTACAGGGTTGTATGTGCCTTAACGTTTACGTCGGATCATTACGGTCCAATAACAACTTGTAAAGGCGATGATGTTTATCGCTTACAATTTTGTTAAGGAATATATTACATTTATCATCATGATGAACGGTCAGCTCTATAAGATTTACACTATTCAATGCGTCTTGAAAACTGGAAGTCATCCCTTAGACCAGACACTTCATTTTCAGGTTACCTCTCCATCGAAGTGTAAACAGTGTAACCCTGTGGTCTGAAACTTGGTCGTATCCAATGCCTCATTATCTCCTTAAGCGTCATTTCCCTTAAATCTCGTAACAGTTGATGCCACCCTTGTTACGTCGAACTCTTGCTATTTCGAACAAGTTTTCAAACCTTGAGATCGTAAGATAACGGGATCTCTGAGGATGATTCTGAAATAGAGTTGAAACACTACACATCCTCTCATGGATAAGCGTTAAGTTGTCGCGAGAATACCTCGTGCACTTAAGTTGGATAAAAACTTGCCTCCAATCCCTGTGGACTCGATAGCTCAACAGGTAGAGCGGCGGACCGGTATCCCGAAGCTTCGAGTTCAAATCCCGCTCGAATCAACATTTTTCAGTTAACTTCGGTAGTGTGAAATTATAATGAAATATTTCTGTTCAGATACTCACACAATGACTGGGAAACTCATCAAAAAGGCTACACAGAGAATTGTTTACCGGGGCTGTGCTAAGCAATGGTTTGAATGAGGCGCTTTTCATTTTTACGTTCTGATCGGTCAATATAGTAAACTGTCTTTATTAATCGTGGATAACCTTATCACCTAGTTAAGCGGTTCCCCCAAGAAGTCGAGTAAGAGCCACCCCCCTTGAATACAGTGTAACTACAGGAGGAAACCGGAGTAACCGGAGAAAACCTGCGATGCTTGTTTGGGGGTGTTGGTGGAACAATTGTAGTGCACGGGTCTCTCACCTCTGTGACTGGGGAACAATTCCGACTCCATGCAGTCATCCGATTAAAGTTCCCTTGGTCACTTGTGAGAAGAGTGTTGTCCAGTTTTTGTCCAAGAAAACTGTCCAAGCATCGCAGAGTTTTTTTCCGGGTAATATGGTTTCCTTCTGTAGTAACACTGGATCCATGAGGAGTGGCCCTTCCTGGACCTCTACGGAGAACTGCTTGGGTAGCTGGTATGGTTATCCAGTATAAATAAAGACACGGGGTTTTAATCTTTATTAAAGAAGTAATGTAACTTTAAGATATACGAGGATTGTAGAGGATTTTACTATTTTATGACGTCGCGATGATGTTACAACATCAAACGACAGAATTTTACGGTTATATACAACTGGTTTATCGTAGTTAATTAAATTTGTAAAGTGTTGTGAACTCTTAGGCTCATTCTAACCTTTCTGAGTAACTCGATAATATACGTGAGACTAAGTTCAAATTCCCTTAAGGACGCGAATGTCCGGAAAAATTTTACCATCAAAGGACAAGAAATCGCTCCAAAAATAAATTTCCGAGTGGGAATTTGGCAAAAAGACCATTTTCTTAAAGGCAAATATGCAATATTTTGTTACGACAAAGAATTTTCAAACCAGTTTTGGGTTGGCTGGGGAATTGCCCCATTGTCTACGGTTGGTTGACCAAGTCATCCAAACAGCTTATGGGGTTTTTCTTTGATTAATTTATCAATTTAAACGTCCTTTTTAACTACTGTAATTTTGTTTGATTTCTTGTTAGAGACGTAGTCCGATCTCTGCTTATCAACAAATGTTCGGGAAAACCAGGAACTATCTTCATACAAGACTTAGTGGCTTGCCTTCGACGAATCTCAGTAAGAATTACATGTTGAGTAGATAATCAAATTGTTAAAATTCTGCTTGGTTGGAAAGACAGTTGAGAACGAACTGGTAGGAAAAAAGCTTCCTTGTTTTCACGAAAATAGAGGCCCTTCACACCAGATCGATGTCGTATCGATCTAAGGTCGAACCATCTACGAAACACGTAAAACACTACACAAATTTCGAAGAATAGCGTCTTCTTAACTCCAATCTTGAGTTCAAATCTATATACAGTTAACTCTCTATAAAGCGAACATCCTCAGGACCAACTTTAAGTGTCCGCCTTATTGAGAGTTAATGTATATGGAAATAAGTACGGTCGGGACCAGCTGGTTGTGTCCGCGTTAGAGAGGTGTCCGTCTTACGGAGGTGTCCGCATTGATGCAATTGGCTGTATATTGGAGGTTGTTTTCACTTGCAGTTGTTGCATATCATCCTGCAATCTTAAATTCCCATTACTCCTTACCAGCCCCGCCAATGTTTGGAGTGTTGTTGGGCTATCATCATTCCAGAGTTGTAACCAAGAGAAGCTAGGGGTACAAAAAAATTAACAAAGCTGTGTTAAACTACCTTAAATATGAATACAAACCGGACCAAAATCAGCCTTTGGTTGGATTTCGTCTGCCGTGTAAGTTTTTGGGCGCCTAAATGTACGTAAAGAATTCACTATGATTCAGTCCTAAAGACTTCACCATCATCCGAGGGCAAGTTCCATAAGGGATACGTAATCCAGTCGCATTAAGATCTGTAGTTACCTAAACTAAAAAGCTGCTCAACTCTCGGTCGTAAATGAATCTGGAAAAAAGACGCTACTGCCAAACTGATTGTTTCAGTAAAAACCGAATAAATGTAATTCCGGGAGAAGTGTGCATAATCAAAGTTCGGTTAATCAAGTTTTAATAGTAAACTCTCGACTTTAACTCAGTCGTCTTCACACTAAATCTGAGAATTCGTCTGAAGATGACTGAGTTTAAGTCGAAAATTTACTATTAAAATTGTGCTTGATTAATCAAATTACGATTATGCTCTATTTTCTCGGAGTTACATTCATTCTGTTTTTACTGAAAAAAACACCGGTGAACATCTACCCTTACTACACATCAGGTCATTGAGCCGTATGCCCACGACCAAGTGTCCAAGTATTCCTTGACAAGTTTAATTTGCTCGTGTGTTCGATGCAAATTGGTAAGTTTTCCTTGACAAATTGGCATTTTCAAAAGCTGGCGTGACCAACTTTTGAGCAAGGCTCCTTGTCGAGGAAAACTTATCAAGGAAAATTTGGTCGTGTGTGGGGCTTTAGAGCGAACGCATTATGTCACGTTAAGTTTCATTATTCGTCTGTGTTTAAATTGCCGACCTTTTAGAAGTTACAACGGTATGCATTTTCCACGAAAAGGAATGAAGAGAAGTCCGATATTGAAACCCTATCTCTTATATTTACACTGGGAAATACGAAAAAATAAATCAAAGTTGGTTCAGGTGTGCAATGGTAAAGCATTGAAAGCACAACCTATGAAGACAACGTTTTTACCCCGTCTATCCGGGCTCCCGATCCTACTGCTTTGGTAGTGTCACCTGGATCATGTACTTGATTAGCAGTTGACATATACTCTCTTTGTTTGGTGGTGAGCATTTATGTTTATCTGCTACGATCTCTGAAGCTCTCTTAATGTTGTCATAAAATGCATTCCGATTCCTAGATTCAGCGTCGTATTCTTGAAAATGACGGTGTCAGGTGACACGCGCCCTGAAGTAAACATTCGTGGATAAGCGTGCAAGGACGTGGCTGTATATTTATGAGCGTTTTGTACAAGTTAGGTGTCTTCTACATCCTTAGCAACAGTATTAAGATTCCGCATTTATGATTCTTCCATTTATCGTTTGTTAGCAAGCATACTTATCATACTTCCGTTCAGGAAGATTTATCACGCTAATATGTTTGATTTATATTTGGTGTTTGTCTAGAAATCGATAATTTCCGTCTTACGCTGCATAAGTAAAGTAATGAACGATGACTCGCTTAACTCTCGAAGGAATTATTTGTTTTAAAAACAGATTGACAAAATTTCAATACTTCGCTGTCACAAGCGAACTATTCTTAATTTGAGATTCTGGCGACGTCTATTGGCCATTCGTCAAATCAGAACTCAGGTATAGCTGAAAAGCCAGTGATACGTTCAAGATTTCGAAACGTAACTATTAATGCGACGTAGAATGGACAGTTTATTTTATCCAGACAAGACTAACGTAATGCGCTCAAATCTAACGAGAACTTTACCTTAAGACAATGCATAACGAATGTACGCGGTCCTTCAGGTTCAGTTTAGGCTTGCATGGAGCCTTCAACTAAATACTAATAACACGAAAACTTTTAATCAGAATTGTGTTTTCTCTAGTTGCGAGCTAGGCGTAGGTCTGGATAGGTCTCCCTTAAAATGTGGTCGCACTGCTGAGTTCACTAAGAAGTTGTTAATTCTTTCTACTGTTGAAATATCGCGTGATGTAAGGACATGCAGCTGCTGGTAGTCTGTAAGCCAGCCGACAAGCAAGAGTATCTTGTTTCACTATGCTATAACTGATTTAAAATTGACCCAGAAAACGAGCACTGCTTTTTCGCGCAAGGAAACCCTTTAACCTAATAAAAAGACTTCACTTGTATGAAAGTGCTTTACACTGATGAAATTGCTTCAACTTGATCAGATGCAATCGCTGAAACCTTCAGCAGTAACAACAAAAAAATAACTGACATGCTTTCTTTTGGCTGTTCAACTTCACTCATCTTTCTATTATTGCCATCCAACGACTACCAAACTCAAAATCTTACTTCAGGTTAAGAATTCCGCAAATGCCGGCCGTGCTTTCAAAGTCGGGTATCGCATGCGGTAGATTTTGAGCATTGTTTCCTTGCAGTTAATTCCTTTCAGTTAGACGAACATGTCATCAATTGTCTTCCTCGTTATCTGCTGATAGCAACTGAAACAGTTGCTCTTGTGACCAGCCGGGCTGACATCGACAAATTAGTTTGACCTGCGAGTTCTTTGAGTTTCGTTTGTATTTAGGCACGTTTAGATGGAGGCGAGTTATCCGGGACATAGGGATACCCGTCGGGGTTGAGAGTACATGCGGTAATCAGAAATTACCGTTTCCCTGGCTCAGTGTTTACATGAAGCAAGCGTGTAACTCGCCTTTGCCGTGAACACGGCAATTGGAGCTGGGATCTGGGTTTGGCGAGCTGAACCTTCTCCCACGTAAACACTTCCTCCCAGACTACTCTCAATATGTCAGGATGCAGTTTCCATTTTCTTAAGCATTAGGACTTCCCGTAACTTTCATGAGTTCGAATAACCTCCGACACACCTGCATGGCGGCTTGGCCAGTTCCATATAAACAGACCGTAAATTTCAAATCGGCTGACCGGGTAACTTTCCTCGATATAAACACCGACTTGATCCACTACGAGTTGATCGTAGTATTTTTTTTAACTCCGAGCAGAATTGTACTGGTGCGGTTACTTGGGACACCTCTCAAAAAGCATCCGAAATGTTGCGTGAACGTTTTGTTCCAAAAATAAAATTGTCAAAGGTACACGCACTTCTTAGATTCCCAGGCAGTCGAAGGACCGCTCACCTCGTTCTCTTGCACATATAATACATAACTTCCTGGCGGCTCTCAGTTATTCATTGAATGAGAGGAATAGTAAATGCCCCTCTACCTCAAAGCTTACGCACAAACAGCCTACAAAGCTCATTAACTGATGATGTCAATCTGAAGTTCTCGATGCTGATTGCATGTGTGTGGCCCCCTTGGTTTAAGCGCTGTCCAAGTCATTACGCTGAAATGAAGGCCTAACAAGCGTGACTGATAACAGAAGACCGTAGGAACAGACCTAGCAGCCAGTATCGGTGCATTACTTATGTTGACTTCCGATAGGGCTGTAAGGACCGGTCCACGTGGATGCGTTTTTAAAAAGTTTCCGTTTTCAAAAGTTTGCCTTACCCTCGTTTTCAATCAGCACTCGGAGACCATCAAGTATCGCTTTCAAAAGGTCTTACTGACCACGATATCCCAGCCGTGTTGTCGGGACATTAGAACGCAAGAAAATGTTTTCGTGCTCGAATGAACGAGTGTCAGTGAAGACGAAGCCTCTGATTCTCATACTCAAAGTTAATGTTATAGACGAATGGTTGCATTCAGGCGAGAATTATATCGTGGGCGAACCGAACGTAAAATCGCCTTGGTGTTTTCCGTACTTTGGTTAATTGTCTGAATGATATACTTTGATCAGTATCCGTTGGTATTCCAATGTCCAATTAGTGTATTCATTTGATACCACGAACTGCTGGCACGTGCTGTCAATTTAAGCCGTGATAATTTGTTGAATGAACGTCTTAATTCTATTGTCGTTGAATGACAGCGCTATTGTCATGCAATGCATTTCATAGGCCACCGAACACGCGTGGGTGCCGCAGCGTACTTCATAACCATCGTGAAACAAAGACAGCCACTCATTTGTTGTACGTTCTCCAGTGTTAGCCAGCGTGTCGTGGACTGCAGCATTCCCAAAACACACACGCGCGCACGACAATAAACAACAACAGCAACAAAAAGAATATTAAAAGAAAAGAGATGGCCACGGATACAGTGATAAGGAGTGACCATGGTGCAAGCTGCAGTCCATGTGCTGCAGAGGTCACCAAGAGCGTAGGCGACGAGCTTCCAGCAAAACCGCGTTTTCGAAAGTGGGCGCTGCTGGACAAAAATCGCAGATTGAAAGCTAGCGCTCGGGAAAGGAAAAGAAGGCATGTCCTGAACAATGCTTTGGAACGTTTACGTAAAAAAGTACCCTGTTTCGACCAGAACCCGCAAAAACTGTCAAAAATCGAAGTGCTAAGACAGGCGATAGAGTACATCTCGGACCTGAGTCACTGCCTTGAGAGCGCCAACTCTCCACGTCTCACTATGGCTGCACTGTCGAGTCCAGTACTATTGGAGCCTTCCTCTTGTGTTGAGATTGGCAACCAACACCCATCCAAGTATCAAAGTCTTGGTTCAGTGTTTTACAACAAATCCGTGCTCTTTGACTGCGCACAACCTCCAGAACTTGGTCAGAGTGTTACCCTGGAGTCTTGCTTCTCCCCAGAAACTAACACACAATACGCTGGTTTCGAACCAACGCCAGCAGAGGTAAGCTTTATTTAAACACTCAATGTTTTTACTTTGTAGTACTTAACTTGTGTCAGAACTTTACATCTTGAGTCTTTTTCATGTTCGATATTTCTTTTTCGCTGCCGTGACATCCTTACATTTTTCGTTATCCGTTCAGGGTGACGATACTCCAGTTGACAAGTGCCTTCCTTGCATTTATAACAACTGAACTTTGTTGCTTTGAATTACTGATAAGACTACGTTCGCCGTCGGATTGTAACGGTGGTTTAAACTTGTTAAGAAAACGATTATAGTTTAAGCGATAGCTTACGGTTTTAATCTCGTTCGAATATCTTGACTGTAACTGACGTTTGCCTATATTTTGTTAGGATTTTGATTACGGGATAAACAACTCAGAGTTGGATATCTATCTTCGTGGTTTTAGCCAGTGAACTTTCGCGCAGACACCCGGCACGGAATCGTAGACTTGGCCTTTACTGATGCAGAAACTCTGATATTGTGTTAGAAGTACCATAAAATTTTCCGCTCTTTTTGGGCAGTTATTTTGAATTTACTAGTCAAGTTCCACTCATTTCCCCTTTCAACAAATACAAGTCCTGCGGGACAGGGTAAATTTATACATACGTGTGTATACCTATATCGTCATAAGCCGTTCGTGCGAAGATGTGGTCCGTAAAAAGTGTCTATCAGAAAACTTCCTGCTTGTGAAGATATGTTATCGATGACAGATCGAGCGACATTTAGTGAACTACCGCTTGTCTTGACTCGCCAATCTTAAGTAAATCTTAATGAGCATCAGTGGCTCGCAAATACTCTGTAGCTTTAAGCTGCGAACGAATAATTGTACATTCTGTGAATCCCCTTAAGTAATCTTCAGTAAGAGAGAAATTGAAATCTTATAAATCCTTTATATTCCCTTTATATTGCTATATGTAGTAAGAATATGGAAAAATTTTTTATATTAAAATGCTCTTTGTCATTCCTATATTTGCTTTGTTGATTTGCGATTATCGAATGCCCAGTTGTGGTTCATCGTTCACCCTTTGAGTACCAAAGCTGATTTCCACAGTCTATTCACCAAACCCTGGTACAATCGTTTGACTGTTTTTATAGGCTTCTTTTGTGAAAAGTCGACATTCTTTTTCACCAAGCTTCGAAACAGTTTACCAAAACACAATTAAAATAGGCTTAACGAGCGCGTGCCAAAGTGCTTAAGTATATCATTGGCACGCGCCTTGATCGTTTTTTCGTGTAATTTTTGGCGAGCGTGTGTAAAAGTTCCATCGTAGGTGTCTACGGTTTCTCAGATCGATCTAAATAACATGACATCACTTGTTAAGACACATCTGCTCTTTTAGTACTTAAGTTTTTAACCCGATACGCGAGCGTGGTTGACGTTGAGATCATAAAGATAAGTTCAATCACTAGTTCATGGTTCCATTCAAATATCGTGCCCTCTCAGACAGTTGAGTTATATCAGTGAGCGGAATCTTGAACAAAGAGTTTACGAATGTATAAAAACACCAATATGGGTTGTTGTATCAAGTCTTCTATCGGCACTTCACAAATTTCTTTATCGCTGTAAGTTGCTAGCCTGGTGCCATGTTTAATGAGATGCGATCATTAGCCATGATTGTGCATTGATTGTACTCAACATGAGGTACCGATATCTCTTTCTTTATAGTTAACTGCATCGGTTGAATCAATGGGTAAAGGTGTGAATGAAAACGTGTGATAGACAGGAGTTGGGCCTTTGAGAGTATCGTACGTGATACATTACGTGGAGGTTTGGAGTCATTTTCAATTTTCCTTAATACCTGCAATTAGGCTTAGATGATGCTGCTTTAACAGGCACATGCGTAGATTTTTTTTTTATTTTTTTGCAAATCTCCCTGTTAGCAACCCCTCTTAGTACGTTCGTAGTGCACTTTGAGTGACCCCAGTAAGAAACTTGATATCCCTTTGAGCATGCATTAGTAGACGTATTCTCAAACCACGCGTGTATCCTTGCGGACAAAACGTCTTAAGCACACAAAGAAATTCCTTTCTTTGTCTTTACGGCTAGAAATAAATACATGTTTTTGTTGCCAACTAGCGAAAATATGTAACTCATCCTTTAAGAGCTCAGTGTCATGCCGATCTTTAGTTGTAACAAACCTGAGTTCGCAGTTGGGGGTGAGTTAGTTCGACTTTGCTCTGCGTCGCCCGTCTGTCGGTCTATACAGCAGAGGCAAGTTAGATAAGATCTGAACATGTTGGTAGACCATGAGATTTAAAAATTGTTTGGTCAATTTGAAACTTACAATAGACTGTGTTTGTTTTTGGAAAGCGTGTCTTGTCTGCTGGATGTTTTGAGAAAATGTGAGAGCTATTTCACTTTGATACCCAACCGAAGTAACTTTTCAAGCGTTATGGAACGAGGCATCACTTAAATTATCGCAGCGTGGAGATTCTTCAAAATATGCGCTCGTTGTCCGATAATCACTTGATTCGGCCTTAATTTGTACTGTTTATGAGTGTTTGAAAGCTGCGCATTGTTTACCTGCGGCTTCGGTTCACTGCTCGCACCCACGTGCAACGCTTGGCGCGTGCGATGCTAATTTGACGACAAAGACCTCCCTGAGTTTCCACTGAAAGAGGAAGAACCCTTTCAAACTTTCTTTCATACTTCATAGTCTAGTGGATGAAACATTGTGCTTTATATTAAGTTAACTGGCACACACCAGCGGGGTAAGTCCTCGAAATGAGTTAATCCAAACTGATATAAAAGTTCCAACATGATTCCTTCGCGTACATAATTCTCTTTTGAAACGACTTCGACAACAAAGACTACAGTTACAGATTTAAGGCTTCATTAGGTAAATATTATGCATCTTCACATGGTTAACAATACCAGTAGCTTGCCATGAAGCAACTGACCGTGCACTCTCAGCAGTTTGTTAGCCACGACAATCCGATACCAAAAAGTGTTGATAAAGAGAAAAATCTTAGATGTACGGAAGGTCTTATGGTAGTAATCTTTACTTTATATCCTAATTATACTCAACGTTATATGAAGATATGTCGCGATTGTCGTGTACCTAAAAACCCGATGTGAGCCAGAACAACACTAATATTATCCTTATTAGAGAGAAAAATACCAGAACCACGGACTCCTGTGGCAGTTAAGTCTCCACAAATAGAAGAATACCACTAGCCGAGATTTTGTAGGCAGCGTAAGACCGTGCAAAAGTTGAACTGTTCGCATCGGCACCCCGACGATAACTTCACCTCATTTTCTGCTCAGTCATACATAATCCACAGTTTGAGTTTATAAAGGGATTTATATAATTGTGTTCAGGCGTAATATAAGCTATATCTGCACGAGAAAGTGTATATGTATATGAAATTGTATATTTACATATAACTCGCAGATGAATAGTGTTTTAGCGCAATCTGATTGGTTCCTATATCTGGGAATATCCTGCACTATTCACCCCCGAGCAAAACAAAATGGCGTGTCCAGTTTTGTTTCAGTTACGGAAGGAATAAAATTCGTTTTGAATAAACGAAGCGGTCGTGCCAGAGTATACCAAAAAGCAACGAAATCTGGCAATAAGTTATTTAGAGATATGTTTTTCTTTTACCGTCAACCGGCAGATTTTTAGTGAAAGAATTAACACTTCTTCACATGCTTTTTTAACATCAAATAATATAAATTTAGCGCGTGCATTAGTCTTTTCTGTGGCAACGCATTCTGTTGTGTCCATAATCAATGTCGTGGAATAAGTTTATTATCCCACAAAATAAATAACAGCATCTCTTTTCTTTAAAATTTATGTACAACACGTGTAATCTTTGAGTGGTCGCCTTCCATGCACGAGCTTTGAGAAAACCCATTGTAGTTTGAAAATGAAAGCCATCCAGCTTACGATATCTTGTCAGGTCCACAATCCCAGTTCATGCTGCCCTGCAAGCACAATTTATAAGTTAATAAATTATAATAAACGACAGAGGAAAAACATTTCGAAAATGCTTTGTCTTGCGTGTCTTTCTCAAGTTTGACGAAAACGTGAAGGAATTCAAAACATTGGGAATTACAAGCCCAGCTCACTCAAAATTTTGATGTATCAATTTCAACCTTGCGACAGTGTTGTGAATGGGAGAGCTTGGAGAAATCTTGAATGATAGATGAACGTTCGTCAATCCCTAATCTCAGAAAAACAATTTCTGAACCCCAGACAGGGATCGAACCCGCAACCTTCTGATGACCGGTGAGACGCTCTAACCATTGAGCTACCAAGACTCAGATGGTGAGCTAAGGTGCAGGTTGGACGTGTGCTACCTAAGTGGCAGCCATAATATGTTAATAATGATATTTATGCGACAGTAATATAAAAGGAGTGCTGCGTAGGCAGGATGTATTATATATATATATATATATATATATATATATATATATATAAGAAAGTGTATATTGTGGTAACCACGAAAACTAAATAAGTTAACCACTCATTTCGCACAAACGTTTTCGCTTTTATTAAAGCTCTTCAGATGGTAACTTTTATTAAAGCTCTTCAGGTGAGTTAGCACCTGAAAAGCTTTAATAAAAGCGAAAACGTTTGTGCGAAATGAGTGGTTAACTTATTTATAGGCTCCGTCGTTACCACAATATACACTTTCTTCTCTAATTCTACTTGTATTAGACAATCAAAACCTTTCTCTCTCTCTCTCTATATATATATATATGTGTGTGTGTGTATGTATGTATATATGTATATGTGTGTATATTGTATATATGTGTATATATTTATTATAATATACATATATATATATATATATATATATATATATATATGAATGATCCAATATATTATTCATATTTGCAGTTGATTGGCTATGTTTTTGTCACACGATTACACTCCACATAAAAACCTCGCTCAGCCTTGATTTCACTTTAACCTTTTTCTGACGTTATGGCTTGACGAACGTTCATCGATCATCTCAAATTTCAGCCTTGTTGACCAATCCCCAGACATTCATGTTAAAATTGTAAGCTAAAATAATCAAAACTTTGTCGGAAATCCTGAATATTACTTAACCCTTTCAGGGTTATTATTGGATTTCCCTTGTATCTTGCCCCGTGTGCGACAAAACACAGAGCAGGAAGTTAAACGCAGGAACCACGTGGTGGGAAGTTATGCAATATTTAGAACTGAACACCAGACAGAGGTGGAAAAACAGCGGAAACATTGCCGGTACGGCGATGTGACCTTGTTAAGGGCTGTTTACACGTGTGATTTTATGCATTGCGATTGACATGTTGGAGTATGTGTTTAACTGACGAGAGCGTCGGGGGGAAACTACAGCGAATCATAAGCGGATATCCTGCTGCATAGACTGTAATGAGCTTATTACATGTACCAGGATGACAATAACAACGTGCAAAATACGGAATCTAAGTCACGGAAGCAAACTTGGCTCGTTGGAGAGAAGAATGTTTCTGAATCCATCGAGATGATACAGTAGGTCGTTTTTTTATGAAGGAAAATAAGGGACAGATAGAGTTCAAATCCCGCTCGAGTCGTCATTTTTCAGTTCACTTCGGCAGTGTCAGATTATATATCTTTAAAAATTTCTGTTCATGTATATCTCTGAAGATGTTCCTCAGATAGGATTGAAACACTACACATCGTCTCATGAATAAGCGTTAAGTTGTCGCGAGAATATCTCGTGCACTTAAGTTGGATAAAAACTCACCTCCAATCCCTGTGGACTCGATAGCTCAACAGGTAGAGCTGTGGACCGGTATCCCGAAGGTGCTAGTTCAAATCCCGCTCGAGTCAACATTTTTCAGTTGACTTCGGCAGTGTCAGATTATCATGAAAAATTTCTGTTCACGGATAACATTAGCCTCGGCTAAAATAAGCTGCAAACACTCTCATATATTTTTCATCGTGAAATTTTTCGCAACTAAAGTATTAGTGGCAAGGCAATTCGTAGCAAATCCGGGGTGTAGCCTCAATTTTCATTGGAGAGGCTAACGGCCAACCAGGGGGTCAGCGGCCAACCACAAGCCCGAAAGGGCCAACTAAAATGGAAACTACGGTGACTCCGGTCAGTTTTTGGGACTCATTTTAAAGTGAAGATCTCTTCTGATAAGTAATAATTTGTCTATCAATCTTTACCATGCGTAAATATCTGAAATAAATTTCCAAAAATTGCTCCGAAAATAGCGTTTCAACTGTAAACGGAAGGCCTATCTGGTATGGTTTTGCTGTCGCTACGGAAACTTATCTTACGGAATCTTTAATAACTTAAAATGGTCTCCCGTCATCAATACTTTGAATCAACGTGAATCGATAATGATGTACAAAATAATTAAGGGTTTAGCACCAAACTATTTGTCACAGTTATTTAACACATGTGATAACCACTATTACAACTTACGGAGTAATAACACCAAACTTATACTAAATAAGCCAAGAACTGATTTCCTAAAGCGACGTTTTTCCTATAGAGGAGCTGTGTGTTGGAACAGGTTAGGTGAACATATAGTAAACAATATTAATACAAAGACCTTGAAAACATTCAAAAATCTGTTAGCCAACCAGTGAATAGTTCACTTATTTTATTTTGTAAATAGCTATATATAGTTTGAAATATAGGTATGTAATATATTAGCTTAATGTTTGTAAGTAGAAATTTACACGGCCCTTTGAAAAGCAGACTATCTGAAAGGCTACCGTGTTTAAATAACATTAAATAATAATAATAATAATCCGGTGTAGTGGAAACGTAGTCTTAGTTCGGACGTGAATGCATTTGAATGACTATGTTTGCCAACTATTTAGAAGATGCTAAAAGTGGGCCCTTAGCATATAATTTCCCGGCCCCTATTTGAGAGATACGCTACCAAAGTCCTCCCGCAATCGTACGTTCGTAACCTACGCATTCACGATAAGTGCTTACGTCTTGAATTAGGCGCGAACAATTCTAAAACACATTCATGCCAGCATTTTCACGACCAAGGTAACGTGAATCTTCCTTAAGAACAGCTTAAAACCTCATCCCAGGATAAACCGCGTCGTGCGGTTAACACGGCTTAAATGTGTGAATGTTAAGGAAGTAGAGTGCTGAGTCAACAGTGATGAAGGACGTGTGTGAAAAGCCAAAAGCCTACTGGGCCTGCCGAAACTTACGAAATAATACTGACGTTTCGAGCGAAGGCCCTTCGTGGGAGTGAAACGTGGGACATTCGCTCAAAACGTCATTGTCATTTACTCATAAGTTTCGATGGTTCACTCACCCTTTTGGTTTGTGAATACAAAGGCCAGTCATAGCCGAGCAATAAGACGCGGCTTAGCTATAGTGGGGCTTTATTGTGGAATAGCCTGCCTCAAAATATACGGAAACTTCGATCATTACGGCAATTCAAGAAAGCTATACAGATGACTATTATATGCATTTCCAAACTGACTCCCACACGACAATCTTGTAAAACAGTTTTATTATTTTAGAAATTTTACCGTGTTTAAATAAATTTGTATGGTATTGTATTGTGTTGTATTGTATTGCTTTCATAAGATGCGAAAACGTTCATTTAAATCATGCAAAAAGCTGTACACGCCTTGCGTGAACACGAGTCAACCTTCCTAATTTAAACTTTTTAAACTTTTTGTTCGTTAGAACGAGATTGGTACAGGTTGATAAGTTCCTGTTTTTAAACATCGTTAAATAATTAAAAAAAAACCCATGTATTTCATAAGTCGCGTCTGGTTTGGATGAGACGAAATATGACTCGATTTATTGCCGACATGTAGCGGATTTACTTAAACGAAGCAATCGAGAAGTTGATCAGATCGAGATTAACTTCGGGAAACAACGGAAATGGACGTAACTTCTTGAGTGGATCGAGGTTTTTCGATCGGTTTAAGACTTTGATCCTAGATCATGTAAACAGCCCCTAGCTGGCTACCTTTGACGCTTGGTGCTGTTATGAAAGAGCAAGTTCTAGTGTTATTCGCGGTGTATCTTGTATCCCCGTTTATACTATAACATTTTAGGCACGGCACGGCACATTTTCAGGCTCGGGAACCAAATTTTAAGAAGCCCACTCCGTTTACACTGTGAAAATCACCCCAGCCGTGCCCAAAAAATAGTGGCCCCGTGCCAAAATTTTAGCCGGGCCGTGTCCAAAATGTTACTGCGTAAACGGGGCTTATTTTTTCCGCACAAATCACCCAAATATTTTCCTACAGTTCGTGCCTCAAGGGTTGTCTTATGTAATCCACATGTTTTTGCAAAAATGTTTCCACACGAGAACGCCTATGAAGGGCCTGGCAATTTCGTATCACAGGCTGAAACCAGAAGTCATGAAAACGATTTAGCGGAAGGTTAAGAAGGTGGCTGAAAGTCGAGGAAAGTATTTGGAAATTTGTCAATGACATAAACATCACAGAACATGAAGTTATCAAACATCTTTAGCACTGCGGTATCAGGAACTTAAGCGAATTCAAGAGGAACATTTAGAAGTTTCCACGGGAAGTTATGAGAGTCGTCCACGTTGTATTGTCAGGAAGTTAAGAAAATTTCAAAAGAAGTTTGAAAAATTGCCAATCCGGCTTTGCTGCGTATTTTCGGTACTTCGTGTAATTTTAGTTGCTTGGCCATATTGTGTTGGCAACTTTGTACATGTGATATGACTTGTATTAAACGCGTTCTTTGAAGTTAAGAACATGAGATGTGAAAGAGAGGTGTTAAGAATTTTCCGAATTTTTACTTCTGATAAGTCAGGTGACTACCATGTTCTGAGTGGCATGGAAACGAGATAGGACATTGCACAGGACGCGCCTTACGTATCTACATCACGTAACTCGTCTTTTTTATTTTGATTTATCTAATGATAAGATCGAAACTCTAGACAACATGTACCTCTTGCGAGAAACCATATCCCTTAAACGATCACCGCATTTAGCTATTCTGAGTTTTTCAAATGCTTTGAATTTGCGAGGAGCGACCACTATAGACGGAAATTAGCAGCTTAGCACTTATGCGAGATCTCAGGAGAAGATTAAATTGATCAATGGTAAAACTAATAAGACTAGTCGACTTAACGTTGGTAATTAAAGCTGACAAGTTAATTGAAAAATAGTGTCAGAAAACAAATCCATTATGGCGTGGATTTTTACATCGACACACGTTTGCAGGTGACTGAAGGCCATGACATTAGTCAACCTCTTGTAAGTTATTCTGTGTTGTGGATGACCACCTTTCCAAGGCACTAAGAGGTTGTTGACGAGGATTTGGCAACGACTAAACCCAGGTTACTTTCTCTATTCTGAAGTTTAAAAATTTGAACGAGTTAGCCGTCCTTTTTCACGCCGTTGTCGCCTTGAATAATCTGAGAGGCTCTTTAGCCTCTGTTTACCAACAGGGCTTAATTAAGTAAAGCTGATTAAGTAGTAATTATCTCACAGCTTGAGACAAGCTTTTCTGGCGTGTTTGGTCAAATAGCTCTTATCAGCAAGACGCTTTTACTCGAGACGCCGTCGCTTTTTGGCTGTTTTAAACACGAAGAGTTAGTTCAGCTTTTAGTTGATGATGTAATAAATTAATAAAGGCTGTAGTGACTAATTTAATGATCGGAATAAATATAAAGGGTGACACACACACAAATATATGTATATATACATATATATGTGTATGTGTACATAAATATATATATATTTATGTATACATGTCACCCTTTGGCGTCCTCTCATTCAATACGAGCAACCGATATTTGTTTGTTTTTGGATGTTGTTAGATAGCTTCAAACAGTCGAAGTCAACGACAATCTGACAGTAACAACAATCTGACAGTAACACCAGTCACGTCAAAAGCTCAATGATTTAACTGCTAAAATTGAAATTAGAAAAACTAACGTTTTGAATGAAGGCCCTTCGCCCTCGAGATTCACTCAGGTCTTTTTTTATTTTTGTTGCTGATTTCAGTTTCGGCGGTTCCTCTATCTTTTACCGTTTATAAACACGTCGTTTTTCACACTGCCTGGGCAACAGACTTCTATAAGTCCGATTATATTGGTGTTCATCCAGTTAAAACTTAATGGTGTTGGTCCAGTTTGCATACCAAAAACTCGGGTATCAGCTGATTTCATTTGTAAAGAATACACATGTCTTGGTGCGGCGACACGTGTGAACTCCTGACCTTACAGCACGTTTTTATTTATCGAGCGTTCAAACGGGCTTTGTTGACTGTCGTCGGACCTTCGTAGATATTTATGAGATTTTATATTCTTGACTTGCGGCATTTTGATCACATGTTGTACAAAAATAAAACTGCCAGAATGCGTGGCACTTAAGGTAAACAAGTAGTAATGTTATATACAACATGAGCGGCCGTGTTGTATTGAATATACAATCGCAAGCCGAAGGCGAGTGGTTGTATATTCAATACAACACGGATGTAAATGTTGTAAACAACTTATGAAACGAAAACGTGGAAGCATTCGTGTTCTTCTAAAATGGTGAAGATTCCAACGATTTTAGTCGAAAAAAATAGCACAAAAGTTCATGAAAAGCAGTGTAATACAGTCACTAGAGGTTGTACTATAAAATTATTAAATTCTTTTGGGTTTTTTCTTCGTGAAATCTTAATGAGCTTTATAAACTCCTTAACCGAGCACGCGCATGTTGCCGAACGCGTGCTTATTGTGTCTTAACGCGCAACCATTATTACTGAATGCGTGCTTAAACGTCTACGCTGTTGCTGAATGCACACACCACTCGCAAGGCGCGGATCCTGTACAAAAACAGGAGAGAAATCTGGTGGATGAGAAGATTTTACTGTGGAAACAGAACTGGCGTGGATAGTCGACCAGTGCACGTTGAAAAATCCTTATGGCTATTACAGGAAGCATATGGACGAGCTGGAATTACTAAAAAGATCTGGACGATGAGCTCATTTAGGGCAAAGTCTGACAAAATGGATGAAATAGCAAAACATATCGATAACGATGGGTACGCGGGAGCTGTGTTTTACGAACAACGATTGCTGAGTGAAGCTAGGTTTCCTTATAAATGAAAGAGGAGTTGGTTTTCGACGGATTTTGTTCGGGTATTGGGTCTAGAGCGAGATGCCTCGGGTCAACCATCGCTGGGATTTACTCATCCCCATAAAACCGAGTACTACTGGAACTTACGATTATGTGCAAAAACAGGTATCAAATGGAACAGTGAAGACTATTAAGAACTTCTGAGAACCAATATGTTGTGTGAATATTTAAGGAAACTGTACATGCATTACCACAACTTGCGGAGGATCAATAACCTGGATATAACTGGATGTAGTATCAACCACTTGATATGGATCAAGAATAGCTTGCATGGGATAGCGAAGTGACGGAAATCAGGGCTTACATTTAACGCTCACTTCAGAGTGAGCGCTAGGAAATAGCTGCTGAGGTGACGTGACCATTTCGTCATGTTCGGAATGTCACTAATTGCTAGGTCGCCAACAAATTTCGCGTTGCAACCACTTTTGAGTGGGTCGCTGAGGATCCTGATTTAAATAAAGAATATGATGTTTTCCGTATTACATAGGTAAAATAAACCCTTCTTCATAAAGACATCAAAGAGCTTGCTAAGTGGGACTTCTCATTCTAATTGTAAACTGTGTTCAAGGAGATACGTTTCAGCTTGAGGTGTGCTAAGAACACCCAAATATTATGAACTTAAGCTGTGCTCAACGAAACTATCAAAGTTTTCCATGCCTATAGTTTCTGCATACGCCTTCGTTTCATTGCAGCTGTTATTCGGTCAGAAGTTGTTTGGAAGGCTCAGATGCTGAACAAAATCCCTGATTGGATGTTGGGTGGCGGTAAAAAAGGTTTAGGACGCGCGATTCTTATCTGCAAAAAAGATCTGTTTTTGTGTCGACCTGACCTTCACCGGCTGTTGTGTTGCCAAACCCTAAGTTGTTTTTTTAAAATTGGAATTGATCAGAGACGTTGCCGCCGCTATCCTATTGGTGCAATTAATGAGAATAAAATACATAAATCTCTTTTTGAGTGATCGCTGAATTTTCAGTTCGGCGTTGTACAGGTGTTCCGCTCGTAAAAAAAAAAAAAAAAAAAAAACCAAAGAAGACAAGAGTCCTCTTTTGGCCAACTTATCCGATGAGAGAAGAGAAGATAAAGTAAGATTTATACCTTATGCAAAATCGCTGTTGATTTTTTTCGGGTCTTTGTAAAAACCCTGTGAAAATTTCATGATTTTACAAACCAATCTTCGATCGCAATCGTAATTTTTCCTGCATTTCATAGTTTCCTCGAATTATTAAAAATAGGATTACAAACTAGACTTGTTTTTCATGAATCCCACTTGGGAGTTTTTCAATAAATATTCCATTCTTGCGAGGCCTAGAATTTCACAATTTAAGCTGTTCATACAATCTTCTTGTTCTCTTTTCACCACAAATTAAGGTTGCTCAAACGTAGCTCGCACGTATAAGTTGTCATTAATGCGTTTTAAACTTTTTTTTTCAAAGATTGCTCGCGAAAAAATACTTTCTTTCTGGACTCATAATAAATACTCAATGCATTAGCTGTAATAGTTGTAGTTCCATTATATCACTGTGAACTAGGAAATTTATCAAAAAAAGAAAAAAAGATATCCACAAACCGTGTTCATCTTCTCATGTCAAGACCGTGACAGCTGTGCAGCTTCGCTTAAACGATTACTGCATTAATTAATTTTTAAAGAAGTTCATTATTTCACGACCCATGGCAATCACGTAGCAAGGAAAAAAAAATAACCTTTAAATCCAAACCCTAGGACTAAACGCTTTCGGCATTGCACGCAAAGACACCCATTAGCTTTAGATTTTATCGGTGTAGTTTTTTTTTTTTCTTTCAAAACTCCATAAGCTGTTCCATCAGTCTCAAACCTAAAGCTTGACCTCGCAAAGAAACAGACTTTCAAAAGCAAGCGCTGATCAACTGAACTTTCTAAGCTGGCTGTACATTTTGCAAGTAATTTTAGGACGACTTTACCTTATTGGAATTGCTTTCTTCTCGACCGACCCTCGGTTTGTAGCGCCTTCGTACAGTGTGCCACACAGTCCGCAAACTGCTTCAACGATCTTGTGGATGTATCGCTTTCGGCTAAGTTTGCTAGTGCAGATATATAGTAGGTTGCGAGCTTCAGGATGGCCAGCTTGGACAGCTTTTGGTCCTCGGAATAGCTCGGTACAGCCCTCCGTAAATTTTCGAATGCGTCGCTGAGGATGTGTATCCTTGATCGTTCACGTGCGTTAGCCACGAGTCTTCGCGTGCGACTGTTTTGTCTCCAAGTCGTGTCCTTTTTCGCGTTCATCTTTGACCGCTTTCCACCCTCAACTCCCGCTCTTTTTCGTCTCGCGCGTTTCCCACCATCTTTCGCATTTGCGAACGTTTGTCTCGACGACGAACTCTCTTTGTTTTTCTCGGAAAGCTTTCCTCTAATAGTGGAATCCTTACGATCATTGTCGCCCGCTAGCGATATTTCGTCGGTTTCGAGCGAAGGTACCTCTGTTCTCAATGCTTTAGCCATCGGCCAAGCTGTCCTTTCTGTGAGTCTACTTTCTGATAAACTTCCTTTCTGCGGGGCTTCTTTCCTACGGCTTAAATCTTTTGTGAAAAGCGAGTTCTTTTTCGACTTCGAAAGAAATCTGCGGATAGCAAGGGTCAGTCGTTTGATCTGGCTTTAAGCGTTCAACTCCTGTTTCATCTGTTTCAAACACCTGTTTCATCACTTGTAACTATACACACGCATATGTACGTTTCCCTGCAGGCGCATCTAAGACAAACATCATGGCACAATACGAACCCTTATTTGCATAGAGAACACACACCACCTGCTCGACTGGAACAAAGAGCCACATCGTTATTGTCCACCACTTATACATAATGTCATTATATCTCGCCCGAAAAGGCGATTTGTCGAAGGACCTGATATAAATGACAAATAACCAATATTTACTACGCTTGCAGATAAATTTGTACACCTGATATGCGATACCTTTGACAAAAAGGAAAGAGAAACTCGAACATGCAGGCGAAGTAACCCATCAAACGATTAAAATCGTATACTGATAAATCTGAAGTTATTCTAGACGTCTAATTTTAAGGGCAACTTAGAACAGGTGGATGGTCGTGGGCATTCGTTTTTATGTTTAATTAAAGCATTTTCCCACCACAATTAACTTTGGTAGCACTAGAGAAAAATTTGTAATTACATCGCGACATACAGAAAGAGAAATTATTTATGTTTATGTTGGAGTTCACATTATTTCACCACCATGTCTTGCCTCGTCGCTTTTGTCAAACGGCAATATTACCGAGGGAGGAAAGTTATTGCTCTGATAATTTGCACACATGTCTGGTTCCTTGTGTACCGATTCTTTATACCCTTCAAAGTTCCAAATTATCAACAATGAAAGTAGAATATAAAATTGAAATTTGTCCTTACTATATTCGTTGTCGGGAAAACCGTCGAGTTGTTTGGAAGCGTTAGTTTTAAAGTGAAAACTCCCAATTTATTTAGATAAAATTTGGTGATAACCATCTGGAGAGCCATGTTGTGAGCTTTTTTGAGGCAAGATGGAACCGTTAACTGCTTGGATCCTTTCAACAGTTTCTTCACATTAACTCTTATAAATGTACGCTGTTGTGCTTTTTTTTCGGCACGCAAAAAAAATCAGCATTTGATTATATACATCGTGAAAAACTTTTTTTCCTTTCCTCTATATGTGTTTTAAATGCAGCTGCTGCAACTGTTGGATCACATATTTTCATATTCATAAAACCCACGCGAGAAAAATTACAGGTCGAGCAAATATTAGTCCTGGAGACCAGATGAGTACCTCGATTTCCTTGTTGCTTATTCGAGGGTGTACTTGTTACAACGTTAATGTGACATTCTATAGAGACTCGTGATGTTGACGTAACAAAGCTTCACCGTTTACCGTGCCTTCAATTCCGCTCATTGACTATTCTGGCCGCGATTTCGTTGCAATTTTATGGCAATTTTCTCGCAACTGTTCGAAATTCCCGGCGATTTCCTAACAAAATTTAACTTTCAGTTTATTGTGGTTGGATTCACGGAGCTGTTTTCAAGACCTCCAGGCGTAAAACAACCGCTCTAGAACATCGAAAGAAAACCAGCTGTCATTCGATGATATGGCTGTATGACACTTCGGCGAGATTTTGCCAAGCGCTGAGTTAAGACACGATTTCAGGTTAGAAAAGAAATAGAATCATAGTCTAGTCTTTGAATGCACTGCATGATGAGATAAATAGAGCGGGAAAACTAGACCTTAATTCTACATTAGAACGCTAAGAAAAAACAAATACGGCTTTAAACCAAAATTAAAGGCCATTCCAATTTATGCCCGACTTCCACGTTTGCTTCCAACTGTCCATGGTATGTCACATCTGCGACAGCATGTGTAGTAACCAAACAAGCTCTATATACTCCCCAACATCAGCTATGACCTCTCCAACTTCTGAAATACCTAAAAATTGTCACTGAAAGATCGTGAAATTACCTCTGAAAGGCGGAGACTTTATTTGGCTTCACGAATACTCAAAAACGAGTTTCTGGTGTAAATTTTTTTTGAAATTTTGCAACGGTATTTTGCGTTAAGGAACAGATGTTTCAAATCCTTTGCGATTATACGCATCATTGGAATTATATCCGACGTTACCTTGCTCTCTCGTGAAGTCTTGGCTCTTCCAATGTGAGTCACTCCCATACCGTCAACTGGTTTTTTAAAGAAATGTAGCAGACTTCAATCACTAATTTTCATACTATGCAGCTGTATCTTAAAGTATAGTTTGCTTTCACTAATTCTCATATAATCAGCTGTACCTTAAGGAAATGCAGTTGACCTGTTCAAAGGATAGTCCTTGGACGATATCCCTCAACTCAAGAGACCCAGAAACGAATACATCCTGGACAATTTGAATGAGGGGGAAAGTTTTGTCCGAGATATAGAAGGTTCTCTTTGCATCTCGTGTTCAGTGGTCGTATAAACAATGGAATTACCCTCTTCGAAAGAAATCTTTTGCTGCGGCATGCATACGGTTAACGGCGTTCGATTTTCGTGTTTGATTTTGTACCAAAGTTTTCCTTGGGAATTAAAACTCTGGTTTTAAGTTGAAAGGTTTGGGTATGGGTTTAGCTCAAGGATTAAGTTGAAACAGGTATATAAAGGTTTTTGTTATTATGTTTATCACATGTCGAGAAAGCGCACACCGATTAATGTGCTTTGAAACGATCGTGGATCCCGTTCGTCTTTGGTGAGAGAATGTTATTTAAGTCAAATTTACCGTGCACATGCAGGCAAATTTTGAAGTGTAGTGTTTTCAAAACCATCGTTCTTCGACTAAACACGTGGAGCTTTGAGAAAATCAAGATCGCTTGTCGAAGTTTTCAAAAGCAGCGTTCGATTACGTCAATTATAAAACACAGTCACACGTGGAAATGTTCCTCAAACTGCTGGTTATTGTTCCACGACTGTTTGAAATTATGGTCATTGATTTGTGTTCGCACGTGCAAACGCGGCGTCTTTCTTTGAAAAATGGTTCGGGATTTCAGTCGAGTTGTCTTTTGTTTTTGGCTCGTAACTTATCGTTTGTAATGAAAATGGGGTTGAGATCTGCTGCAATGTAAAGAAAGCAACTTTGTTTGCATATAAATCAAACAAAGAGATTGATAACAGCATGTTTATTATAAGAGAAGTAACTCAGCCAAGCGTGATTTATAATGGTAAAGGAGGCAGTCTATCTGTTCTCACCTTCAACGGAAAATGTTAGTCTTCGCATATGCCAAAGTATCTCTGGCCTAACAAGATACTACGGGATGAAAAAAATCATTTACATTTGTTTACGTAAAATAGACACCTTTCATATTGGCCAAGAGGTATTAGTCCCCAAAATATTTCGTTGAGACAATCGTTGGCCTGCTTACAAACTAAAGTTTTCAAAACACTTACTCGTGAACCATTTTGTGCCTCAAGATGTCGCACTTCCGATTGGCCTCTTGAAAATGAAACAATTTGCGTTGTTTTCAACTAAAAGGGCCCTTCAGTTATACCATTCATGAGAATTAAGATATCTCGCGGAGTTTAAACGAATTCAGCAACAACACGCGTGGATCGTGGCTAGAAGGTATACCCGAGAAGGAGGTTAGGGTTAGGGTCAGGTCTAGGGCTAGGGCTAGAACTAACCGTAATCCTATCCCCAAACATAAACCTGATCCCAATCTATCCTAACCTTGATCCTAATCCTAATCCTAATCCTCCTTCTCAGGTATACGTCCTAGCCACGACCAACACGCGTGGCCAACCAAGGGTGGGCAAAACCAGGGGAAGTGTTCAAAACGGCCCAGAGCAATTCATAAGACACTGTCAGGAATCTATTAAGTCGCGTTTTAAAAACACGAACAGGAGTGTTTTGTCAAGTTTACATTCAAGCGCGCAGCGCGACAGTTTCTAGATGTGATAAGACTCGTGCTGTGAGTGTTTTAAAACAGCTTCAAAAAGAATCTTTGTAGTGATCTTAACGAAATTGAAATAAATGGACATCGCTTGGGGATTTCCCCAGCGCTTTTTGTCGTAATAGAATTGCATTAGATTTCGAACATGTCCAAAACCTTGGCGATATCGCGACACCAAATGGCATTGAGATCGCGCATAAATTGTCGCTAGTTCACAAAAGCGATTTTAAAAAGCTGTGGCGTCAGCGCGACAAAAATTGCAGAGGAAATCACGACAAAAATTGCTCCAAAGACCGGCTGTGTAAACGGGCCTTTACTACGATTAATCTATTTGTGTTTTTAAACTCTCCCTAACCCTTCCAGCTACATACCCGACTTTGGTGTTTTACTCTGGCTAACGCCAAAGTATTTTACTCTGGCAAACGCGAGACGAATTTACTCGTCAAGAGGAGACCTCTAGGACTTCATTGAAAAGCGCAGAAGAAAGACTGCCAAAATAACAAAGTATGCTAATTACGATGACAACTTTTTGGTAAAATTGCATGTTCTTTAGTATTCTTTATATAAAGCGTTCGTTTCAGTAAGTTTCATAAGGTAAAAAAACCCTTGTAGGTGATTAAGTAATATTCATTAAATACATTTTCCAAATCAAATTGGAGAATATAATGATATTTTGAAATAAGGGGACAAAAGAAAACGATAGTAATGGTTTACTGGTAATGAAAATTATGGTTTATTGGTAAATTCCTTTATAAAGATCCCCGTTAAGTTGATTCACAAATACGATATCTCTCTAGCACCCAGCGTGGCAGACCAAGGAAAGGAACTAGAGATTGACACCCCCCTGTTTGGTCTCAAGGCTAAAAATAACGACCAGACAATGGTCAATGGCTGGCGAAGCTTTCACCGGCGTAATTTTAAGTTGAATGCAGGATCCACCTCACTCCTCTAAGATGCAAAACCTCAAGGCTTAGGTCAGAATTCACTCAATTCTACGTTAACCATTTCTTGCGTTCGGTTGTCGTACAACATTAAATTACGAAAATAGAACGAATGAAAGAACAAAGCGAAAACCAAAAGAGAATAAAGAAAAGATGATAGATGAACGTTCGTCAAGCTCTATCCTCAAAAACGATTTCTGAACCCCAGACGGGGATCGAACCCGCAACCTTCTGATGACTGGTGAGACGCTCTAACCATTAAACTATCTTGAATCAGATGGTGAGCTAAGGTACAAGTTAAATCGTGACAATCAGTGGTTGTACGACATAGGGATGACAGCAGAGGGGACTGTACTCCCGCTGTAGGAGAACCTTAGCCTCCCTGTCGGAGAAAAATTCACAATTTGTCGGGGTATTACCCTGATGATAGCACATACTTTTACCACACGACTTTTTACATTCATATATTGTACCAACTATGACTACTTGTTGTTGATATAACCAAGAAAGATAATAGACTCTCCTCTTTATGTCAAATCTAAAAATAAACCGCTTCTAGTCAGTTGTTGCAATTGTTCTTGCGAAAAAATATGTTTTTGACGTTCACATAAGGAAATTATGAAGGGGAATTGTCCTGGCCCTTCTGGGTCAGGGAATTCCTGGCGCCACCCCTGTTTGAGAGAAGTGGTCGTTTAGCTCTTAGCTTGTGGACTGTGACGCAAAACGTCTTGAGAGTTGGCATTGTTTGTGTTTGAGAATATACAGGGACACTCATACACCCACAAATACACAAAACTCACAAAATCATATATCTCATAATACTGTCTGTATGAATTTGTATCAACATTTATACAATGATTTGTACTGCTTGCGTCACTATAAGCTATATTATTCCAAGCTTGGGTAATAATCCACGAAGGAGACCGACCGTGATATGGGCAGATTAAATGGCTGTCAATGTTAACGTTCGTTATTTTAAGTAGTCTTTCAGGGATACTCAAACTACGGCTTCAACGGAATTTGTTGTTCTCTTCCTGAATGAGGAGCCCAGTAATTTAGTGAACTCAGATTTAAAAATGAAAGGTTTATGAGCAGCAGAAGTTGAAATGAGTTAAGAAAACGTAATGCCTGTTTCGAGTGATCTTTTCTGTGATTTTTTATCGAACATTATGACTGCGTCATGAAATCAGTTCTGCAATTTACCAGCGGTTTGCGATGAATACTGCGGCAAATTGATGCAAAACTTGTACGTGTGAACGGGTCTTGACGGTGACTCTTTACACGACATGTTTCATCCCTGACGAAGGATGTTCCCTTTCAACCTTAGTACTTTCTGTTTTTGGCAATTCCTCAACCGGCGTTATAGTTTTTCACAACTGTTCGTTCCCTTTTTCATTCGGTGCGAGCTAAATTGATGTGTTATTTTCTAGGTATAGGTCTCTGCGGAGAAACTTTCGGGAAAACTATATGACGGGCTCCGATATATATTTCGTTGCTTGCCACAATTAACTCGAGATGTTGTCGTAATACAAAGATTGAGCTGTGTTGTGACTCTATATTATTATGTAATAAAGAAGTTGACGTGATTTCAACCAATCAAATTTTGCTACGACGGGTCACATTCATGGACATTTGATCAAGATAGCAAATCTCCCTGAAGTTGTTCAACAACAAGCGGGTATTATATTGGTGGTGAAAGAAGGCGCTTTGTTCTAATTCATAACAACTCCACAACCGGAGAGTGGTTGTACCATTTCATAGTAGAAAATGGACAGTTCATGTTCTTGGGTAGTTTTGTATTTATTTCAAGCTTGTTTTGTTGTCGTCAGAAGCGAGGTGTTTACGGCTCTTATCGAAATGGAGAATCTAGTGTACCGAGAAAAGGAGATGGTCTCGGCAGTTAAAGACTATTTGAAAGCAGAGGAAGCACGACTTGAAAAGATTCGAGAGTTCACTCGTAAGGTGGATAAAGTTCACGAAGTTATACCCCAAGGGAAAGTCGAGAACTATTTGGGGCATCCTTCAAATGCGTTCTTGTTGATCAAAAGATTTGTGAACGACTGGCCAGCGCTTGAAGACATGGCTAACAATCCATCAGTTGCCGGTATGCAAAAGTTACTTTGAAATTAGTTCATTCTTGCTGATAAACTAGCTCAAAGTAGCAGCAGTAGACTCACATTTTTTAAATTCAAACAAGTCCGAATTCATTGACTAAGTACCTGAAATCGTGAACCACCAACCTCACCCTCGTGACTGTCATTTTGCAGATCCTGATTTCAGGGGGGTAAAAGCTCTTGCATTTCATATAGGAGAGGGTAAACAATCCTTGTAAAATCCACCCATCAATATAAGTGTTGGGTGGCTAGGGAGAAGGTGAATTAATGAAATGCATTAAATATTAATGCAGAATATAAATCTCATCAAACAGTCATTCTTACATGTATGTATTTATAGATAAACACAGAGGTGTACATAAATATGTATATAATAATATATATATATATATATTTTGGCACCTTCCTTTGAATGCTTTATTATAAGTTGACAAATATTGATTATATAATGTTGGTACCAAATGTTTCTATATATTTAAAAACATTTATTGCGTGATATTTTGGGATCCAGTCCCTAAATTACAGAAACAAAAAGTGCTTTCTTCAAAAATAACTTTGAACAAAGTCCTCTTTCATGTTATATATTTTTCAAATATTTATACAGATATCTGGTAATGTTCAGTATGCATAACCAATAAATTTTCCTCCCTTAAATTTTGAAAAACATAATTCTTTATAAAAAACCCTCTGTGAATACTTCAGAACATTCCCCTTTTCACAAGATTCTTGATAAAGGGGTCAACCATGACCTTGAAAAATAGTTTGTGTCAAAACATTGGAGAGCATAGAATTTATCAAGCCCACAACATTGTCCGTTTCTGTTCTTGCATGGCTGCACTTCTGACATATCTGCTCAGTGCCCATTCATGTTCTCATTAGCACCAACCACAACTAACTTTTGATAATATTCCTCTTAAATACCGAAGGAATTCAGTTTTGGGCACAAATTAATGATAATTAACTCAAGTACATGTAAATGCTTTGGGCATAATGAGAATTGCAAACAATTTCACACAAAAGTTTGTAATTTTTTGTTGTGGATTTTATTTCCATTTAACATGAATACAAAAAGAAGCAAGGATAAAGTCCTGCAAATAGATCTGGATTGCAGGCCATTTTCCCCACTCACAAATAAAATCATTCTAGCTACAATCCTGATTTGGGTAAAGTTTGTTTGACCCATTAACACTTCTTACTTCCTCCTCTGCTGAATAAACTTGTCCAATTATTGCCTGAGTAAAACTCTAAAAGAGCCAATTTGAAAGGTAATGGGCTTTTTGTATATCAACTTTTTACTCTAGCTTGGTTGCTTTTTACCATACTTCCCCTGATTTCCTTATTAGGAGCTGATTATGTATTTAGATGTAATTTTGTAAGGAAAAAAAAAATAGATATAGAGGATGGGAGGACTGATGCATTTGTGTGCCCCAGTTGGTGTTTTGAAAAAGTTATTCAGTACATTATTCTTCAACTCATTCAGATATCTTCAGGAAAGAAGAGCAATTAGGACAGAAGTACTTTTGCATACATTTATTGGCCCACCAACCTGTGTGAAAACAAAACCTCTTTTATATTCAATTATAAATGGTGTAAAGTGGTTCAGTTTTTAACCCAATACACCCCTGCTTTTCCCATGATCTTCGTTTTAATCTTTGATGATGTTTTAGTTGACAAGAAGATCTCCATGGTAATTTAATGTCTCATGGGCGAAATTTCAAATTTTCTTTCATCATTTTATGGTCTCATGTCTAGTAAATCATTCTTAAACTTGCTTTTGTATCTGGGATTTTATTTTAGTACATGACTTCATGATTGGTAAATCCTTGGTCCTTGAGGGCCAAGGGAGCATTCAGGTACAGATGGTCTCTGACTTATGATGGTCTGACTTACAATTTTTCGACTTTACAATGGTGTGATAGCAATATGCATTCAGTAGAAACCATACTTCGAATTTTAAATTTTGATTTTTTCCCAGGCAAGCAATATGTGGTACAATGCTCTCTCATGATGCTGGGTAGCTGGGCAGCAGCAGAAATCCACATCTCCAAGTCTGCCACACGGTCACTAGTGTATACAACCACTACTCTACAGTGTTCTGTGTTGTCAGCATTTTTTTGATACCCCCTTTATCTACATTGTGTTTTGTGCATCTATCATGTCTATGAAACACCCATCTGTGTCTCCTCCAACTTAATTTTTGACTTATGATATTTTCCACTTACAATGGGTTTATCAGAATGTAACCCCATTGTAAGTCAGGGACCATCTGTATTTTAATCTGCCTAACATGCAATCGTTTTACTAGTCCACAAGGATGAGTGCTGTGCATCTTCTTAACCCATAAAGGGGCAAGGGTGCATGTCAGCATTTTACTCCAGCCAATACCAGATTATTTTACTCATCACAGGGATGAACCCTCGGCATTTAAGGGTTCATCTGGTTTCCATGTCAAGCCGTCAGATATTAAGATTCAAAACATTTAACATAAATCATTTCTTTTCTCTTGCCCCACATTGTCAATTTCTCTATACCCATTTATCCATTTATAGTGCACTTTATAGTTTTTAATTTTTTTTAAAAATATCACTTTTATTTCACTTTCACTTTGTTTATTCTTTCATTTTCTTCTTCATTAACAGATTTAACTGCAGTTCTTGACAATCACCGAAGTTGGTTCCCTGAAAAGTCTGACCTTACAGGAGCAATTGATGCAATTTTTAGAGTGCAAGAGGTCTTTAATATCAAGGCTATGGACCTTTCAAATGACCTTGTTCCATCAATGACTAGAGGATACTTAATGGAAGCAGGTGATGCCTTTACTATAGGCAAGAGAGCTTATGTGAAAGAGCAGTTCAAACACTCAAAGAAATGGTTGGAAGTAGCACTAACACTTTGGGAAAAGGGAAGACGTTCAGATGATGATGATATTATTGAAATTTTAGATTACTTATCTTTTGTTGAGTTTAAGGTAAGACGGCAAAACATTCATGTCATAGATCAATTGATTTAGCCTTTGAAAATTTTGCCACATCATTCCAGGCATAAACCAATAGTCTGGTAAGAGCTGTTTACATGGGTGATTCTTCTTGTGATTTTTCTTATCCTGAAGCATGCAATTGAGTAAACAACTCACCATAGTATTGTACCACATAGATTGGCACAAATGATCCACAAGTCAATTCACTTGATTGCATGTGTCAGGAGGCTAAAAATTGCAGCAAAAGTCACCTATGTAAAAAGCCCTTTAGGGTCATGTATGGTTAGAAGACCCCTGACTTGATTAGGCAATTGCAGAGTCAACTAACCTAGCCCTGATGTTCACCCTAAAAGTTATGTCATAACTTTTGAGGTGTTCAGATATATGGAAAATCTGAAACATCTCATTCTAAAGTTAAATTTACCAATTTTTTGGGAATGGGAACCAAAAGAAAAGGATGGGAACCTTTCTTGATTGGAGCTTTGTTTCCAAATGGGATACCAAAGTCTGCAGAGCTTTATCCTGATAAACTTCAGATTATTTTGGTTTGCAAAGCAAAGCCTCAGGAATGCCAAGAAACTCTTCTGATTTTTTGTTCACAAAACAATAGATATTTGGAATAATTAAGAAATCAGCCGAAAGAAATATTCAAGTTCAGTCTCTCAACTTTACAGCTTGATTGCTGTTTCATGTAAAAAAGACTTGTTCATGGTGAAATCCCTTCCAACATAAGTTGCAGCTTCATTATCTTTCTTTGTTAATCTTATTGAAGTTAGCCAAGTTTCCTTACCATGCTTTGAATGACTATATTTGCGCATACTTTTTATTCATTTGTTTAGTTGGGAAATCTTAGAAAGGCTTATAACTTGACATTAAACATGCTAATGCATGGTAAGTGAAATTTGATAGAATATTTGTTTTTTCACTAGTTGATGCCAACAGCCATTCTTTGATGGCCAAATTCATGAATTATTTTATGGAGGCAATTGGCCAACTGGTGAAAAGTACATGGCCATGATAACTGGGAATTCTATATGCACTAGAATTCAGTCTTGTTGCCTGAATAGTTCACGAATTGACCTACACTGCTAAAATCAACTAGAAAAGTTGACTAGAGCGGGATTTGAATTCGCATCTTCGGGTTACCGGACGCTCCTCTACAAATTCAGTATTGAGGAGTTCATTTCTTTTATATTTCTTTTCAGTTTTTGTATTTTTAAACATATTTCTAAAGGTGCTGAAGAACTTGATGTGAATAACAAGATTGAAAGTGTTAGGATGCGTAATTGGGCATTAATCAGGAGCGTGTCAAGCAGGGAGTAGAGCTATGACACCCATGCACTTTTCGGTAAATCGTTCGATAATACGGAGTCGATAGGGGAACCTTGACTGGTTGGTAAAATGTGCTACAAAATTACTCGGTACTGCAAATTTACGCCATGTGCGGAAAAATTACTCAAGTACTGAAAATTTTTAGTCAATTAAATACGTTTCGTTGGTCGGTAATACACGCTACTTTAGTTAGTTCAGGATTTCTAGACGGGGGCAGTACCGCTCCCGGTGGGACTTCAGAAAACTTTGGAGGGGGTGATGGACGCTAGGTGGTAGAGAGGGGGGCATTAGGATACAATGGTGGGCGTTTATCAGTCATTCACCACCACAACATTTTCAAGTTTCTAGTTGTAATTTAGTGTTAAAATTTAACACTGATTGACCAACTCGGCAAACTGAACTGAGTGACTGTATTACAGTTATTCAGTTTGGTATTGCTGTGGGGTTCGACACTGGCGTGGGCACGGAGCTGGGGCAAGAGGTTTCAGTATGAGGCAGGTAGGCGTTCATCCTCCAAAGGATGAGTTACTCGAATACCACTGGTTAGTTGAAGAGGCGATAGGTTGTAAGACTCCACCCCTTCCACTTAAGACTGTCGGTAGGATTTATTCATTATTGTTGAACTAATCAGGAGAATTCGAGGAAATGTCCGGAGTGAAAGAACGTAAAAGTCATTCTTCCTGTCTTTGCTTCCTCTACGTATATACCATACTGTCTATACTATGTATACTATATATACTGTATATATCTACTATGTCTTGCGTTTTACTAAACTTTACTTGCCACTATGTTCCCACTCAAACCGCAGAACCTGTTTTCATCCGCAGCTGTAACCAACCACTTGTTTTCTCTTTTGAGAACCGACCCACGAACGTGCACAGAAGAACCTGAAATATTACGCTGACGAGCTGAAGAAATATGGACTGCTTTCTGGTCAGAGGGGCGAAACGGGGACAGGAGAAACCCTTGTGGATAGTAGTGATGGAGAAGGTGATGAAACGGAGGAGGTGGTGGACTGGAAGGGATCCAAGGCGTACAAAAGATATGTTAAAATATGCCGAAGTGATGCTGATGCGTTGCATAATTACGTAAGTTTTTACTGTAAATTTGTAGAATAACAAGAAGTGCAATTCATTTGACAAACAGACAACAAGATATCTTTAAAAAATATGGAAGTTGAGCGAACATTTCTTGTTTTTACAAGCTGGTTCAGTATCTTTCTATCAATATTGCTTATGAAGTTCATCTTCACGACGAAATAAAATTTTAAACATTGTTTGTGATTTCAAATGCATGCGGCTGTGCAAATTTTCCATCGGTATGTTGACTGCGGTAAACTAGTTGATAAACTTTGAGGTCTGTCATCGTATTATTATCTAGATAAATTTCGAGTAGATTGTAAACTAGCCTAATTAAAACTGTATTACACTGTTTTAATTGAAGCAAAAAGTCTACTACCAGCTTTCGTAGTGTTTATACTATTTTGAATAATTAATTATCTTTCTCTTGCCATAGACATTAAGTGAACAACGCCAACTGAAGTGCTGGTTTTTCAAGAAACATCCCTGGCTTTATATGCGTGGTATAGGAGTAGAGAGACTTCATGTTACCCCGGAGGTGATTTACTATAGAAACGTTCTGACGGATAGCGAAATCGAGACTGTGAAGAAGCTTGGACGACCAAAGGTAAGATTGTTTTCAAATTGAGAGAACTATGAGGCATGTTGTTACGGCTTTACACACGGAGTGAATAGCGGCTAGTAGAAAGGACGGACGGAGAGTCAGACCGACAGACACATGTACACGTGGACAGGCGGACAAAGGGATCGATGGACGGACGTACGGTCCGTCAGATTGATGGGTGGACGGACGGACGGTCGGTCGTTCGGATGGATGGGTGAAAGAACGTACTGTCGGTCGGATTGATGGACGGACCGACATACGGTCGGTCACATGGATGGGTGGACGGACTTATGGTCGGTCGGATAGATAGGTAGACGGACGGACGGCTGTGGCGTGCTGGCCTGGCTTTGTCAGGGGAGGCCAACATCAACTTTGACGCCCCACCCCTTTTAAAATTTGTGCCATGGACAGGTATAGAATTGGGAACATGCATGCTTCTCAGTCATATTGAGTAAAGTTAAGGAAGCTCTTAAAGAACTAATGAACTTCAAATTTTGGTTAAACATTTGGTTCGCACGATACAATCGTGCAGCTCGATGTGGGGACGGAGTTCGTTGTCTTCGAGGCCCTTTTCCATATCTGAAAATCTTATTTTAACTTGCTCCTATCTTTGACTAGAAAAATTCTGACGAACGCTTTTAGATCATTTCGTGCAGTTTTTGGCGACCGCTTAAATTATTACGCGCCCTCTAAAAATTTTAACAAGGGGGGCCATGGCCCCTTGGGCACCCTGCCAGCATGTCAATGACGCACCCCTGCCAGCACGCTACTGACGGACGGGAGGACAGATAGACTAAAGGAGGGACAGACATATCGGCTGTCAATATGTGAATCAAACGAACGAATCGGATGGAAAGAATGCATGGTTGATTATGAAAGAAAACAACTGCTCGGGGTGATAAACTGAATTAATATAATTACACAGGCGATTATCGAAAATCCCGCGAGGTGATTGGTCAGAAAATGACGTCATAGTACTCGATATTCACCTACAGGTGAATATAACATTGAAGGCACAGAAACAAAATGGCGGCGATTATTGAACATGTTACCTAGGGACCTTTAGAACACCTCTTTCACCACTTTCTTTCAAATAATCACGTGTGTAATTATACTAAAACCACTCGACTTCGTCTCGGAGATTATTCAACAGTACTTACTTCGCCTTCAGTGAATAATTGTCAATTAATGCATGAAAACTCATGGAATATGATTATCAATGGAGTTTGTTAAAAGTGTCTCCATCGAACCAACGAAGATGGCTAAAATCGTGAAATTACACGGTTAATACTATGGTTCTTCTGTAATGATCAATCCATCCAAACGTTAGAGTTTGAAGAAAAATGTCCCTGTTGACGTGCTGTGCTAAACCTACTGTTGTGTTGATTTTTGTGACAGTTAAAGCGAGCCCTCATACGAAATTATAGAACGGGAGCGATTGAGTTTGTGTCGTACAGAATAAGCCAAAGGTGTGTAAACCTTCCAACTTTATATCAAGAACGTCCAAGATTTTAAGAACTAGCGCATGTCGGAACGCTCCATGGCATTCTGAAAAGCATTACTCTCAGAACAGAGTTTTGTTGAAAACATTTATTTCCATGGTTCACGTTTGGTTTGAGAAATACCATAATCTCGGAACAAGTAACGCCTGGAACGAGATAGATTATTCCCGAATTCGGATATTCTTGGAATGAGTGATTTCTGCGGTTAATTTTACTTGGAATGGGGTTTTCTAAAAACAGGCAACTGACATTCAGTATCCACATCCAGCCGACAACTTCAGGAAATATAAAACAAAACAGATTCCGAAAAATAACATCTTGCGAACTCAAAAGTCGAGTTAGAGCAAGACAAAAGTGAGACGGTAATATTTCGACTTTATTGCAAATTCATCATCAGACAGAAGGATTTTGCAACAAAGTCGAAATATTACAGTCTCACTTTTGTCTCGCTCTAACTCGAATTTTGAGTTCACAAGATGTTATTTTTTTTGAGATCTGTTTTGTTTTGACATTCAGTACTGATGCGGTTTATCAAATGCCCGTGGTGTTGTCCATTTCTAACATGTGGTTTCGTTGTCTGAATAGTTACAACGTGCTCGCATACGAAACGGACAGACCGGAGTTTTAGAATTCGCTCAGTATAGAATAAGTGAAAGGTTTGTGTTTCTTTAAAAGTAAACTTCAGATTTAAAATAAACTTATCAAAAGACGTATCAATATTATAAGCAAGAAGGTCGCGCACGGGGGTTCTACCTTGTTCCTCTGCTAAACAAAAAATTATACTAATGAGTCTGGTGTTCCGATAAAGTGGCACGAAATGGCACGATTTTGTGTGTTTTAACTTCTGACATTTTTTCCCCCTTCGTTTTGCCTTGATGTTTTCTTATATGATGTGCTCCAATTTTGCTGTATTTTCTTCCATTTTTATTCACTTTTTGTTGTATTTTGATCAGCTTTGTGATGTGCTGTGCTGTAAACTCGATAATGTACTTCATAGTTGCGTTTCCGAATGCTAGCAAGTAGATTACTCTGTTTTGCTTTGTATCACTCCACTCCACATCTTTCCATTCCTCTCCTCTCCACTCCTCGCCACTTCACCCACTCCTTTTCAATCCACTCTACTTCCTCTACCTCATTTTTCTCCACTCCGCTCCATATCATTCCACTTTACTCCCACTTCTCTTTACTCTACAGCAATCTCCTTTACTCTATCACTCTTCTCCACATCATTCCACGCTACTTCTTTCCATTCGACTCCACTCCACTTCCCTCTGCTCATCGTCATTCCACCCTACTCTATTTTACTTTATTCCAGTCCTCTCTTCTAAAATCTGCTCTGTGCGGTTTTGCTATGCTCTGCTTTGCGCTACGTAGTTGATGTCCGTTCGACTTCATTCAAATCTAGTTTACCCTTCTCTACTCTGCTTTGCTCTGCTCCGTTCTGCTCTATACTTCTCTGATCTGGTCCAGTCTGATCTGCTACGATCTGCTCTACTCTACACTCCTTCACGTTAAGCTGCTTGTTTGTTATGTTGTATTTTGTAACATCATGTCATGCATTATGTATAAAGTTGTTTTCTTATGGGTTTTGTATTCTGTTTTTATCCCGTTATTACTTTCGTAAAATTATAGTGTCTTTGATATCTTTATTTATAAACGCTATTTTTTTTCTTTACCCTGTGCACATCGGAATATGTGGCCTCGCAAGACGTTCATGTCTGGAACTGTGATTCCTCCACTGAGTGCACGTGCAAATAAATATCCCTAAGTCCTTTTCGCTTGCTTTGCAGTTAAATTAAACGGGGAGTGTTTCTCTTTCCATTGATTAGTTGAAGCGAGCCGTAATTCAGCATCCTCAAACAGGGAACCTAGAACCAGCTGATTATAGAATAAGTAAAAGGTTTGTTATAGTGCATCCATTGATTATCACAAGCTTTCATGTCTTTCCCTTATGATTCTTTAAGACCCGCTATGTTGTTTTCTTGAATAAAAATTGACAGGTCTATAACTCCACGAAGTTAAATAAACCGAATAATCGTTACGACTGTCGTTGTTGATAAAATCAATAATGGAAATTGTCCAGATTTGAAAATATAAACTACGAAAGAAAGAAAATTTCCCTTTTAAAACTCCGAACGCTTAAACTTAAAACTACTAAATGATAAAAAACTAAAAAAATCTGAGGGGGAAAAAAAACTTAAAAGACGTTGCAGTAAACTTAAAGTTATCCCAAATGAAGTCTTTAAAGAAAGCTATGTGTTGAAGAAATGAATGTACAACAATAACAAACTATAAATAATAGAATAACGAACTAGTCCTATATCTTAGTAGTTCTATTTCAGAATCATCCTCGGAGATATAAATGAATAAAAATTCTTTCATGATAATCTGACACTGCCAAAGTCAACTGAAAAATGTTGACTCTGTATCCCGAAGGTGCGAGTTCAAATCCCGCTCGAGCCAACATTTTTCAGTTGACTTCGGCAGTGTCAAATTTAGTAGTTCTATGCTAGCAATTTTTGTTTTCGTGGAATAACTTATAAAAGTAATTGTATTAAAATAACAGCCGTCAGTTTTTGTTTGAAACTCTTGATAGCTTTGCGACAGTCGAGTATACCCTCTTAAGAATGACACTTTCGTTATTGTCTTGTATCTTTGAAGGACGCCGCCATATTTTTACTTCGCAGTTTCTTTTGAATGTTGTCGCCTCAAAACTTTATCTTTGAGACCATCAGAAATCTGCTGTAGCTACTATTTTGTCACAGTTAAAACGACGTAGGCGCTGGACATAGATGCTGAGACGTCGAGGAGGTGAAATGGCTTTTTTATGCAGCAAAATACCCCAAATTAAGTTATTCCTCAAAAACAGAAATAGATGGCGATAATTGCTTAACTGTTTGAAATACCACATTTTAAGATATACCATTTAAATGTTTTTGTTTGTTTTTGTCCACATTTTGCCCAAAATTAGCAGTCTGCGGCTGCGAAAACGGAGGGAAAATAAGTACAATTTCTCGAAAGAGCAATTGTTGTTGAACAAAATCATAAAACTTAATGAGATAAATGAGGACAAGCTCAACACATCATTTATTGACCTCAGTCCTACTATTACATTACTTAATTCAATTTTTCGACTTTATTTTGAACATCCATGTACAGTGGTTGGCTGAAAGATGAGGAAGATCCTGTTATTAAACGAATAAGTCAAAGAACAGAGTATTTAACAGGATTAACATTAAGTACGGCCGAAGAACTACAGGTAACAAGCAGGGGTATATTTGGCCCTCATCTGTGTATCTTTATGTACATGGGATGTGATTAGTTATTTTTATGTGAGTATGTACTCGTGTTCTGACACCCTCATATTTACATCAACTAATTTTACTTACACATGTTTGTATGACACATAAACACATCTGCAGCTGCTGTTGTGGGCCACCGTACTGTGGTGAATAATTGTTTTAGCATATACCTCGCATGATTGTTTTCACACATATCTTTTTTAAATTTTTAAGATAATTTTACGGAACGTCGGCTTGTCGCCCGCTCATGATTTGTAAACAAAACATTTTGAACACATCCTGAGTACATTTGTCGCTAAAAAAGTAAAAGAAATACATATCATCTTGATTTGCTCGAAGGCGAATAGTGCGGAATATTCCGAGATAGAGGAACCAATCCGATCGGTCAAAAAATCGCTATCCACCTGCGAGGTATATGCTAAGTATGGATATGTGAATGTGAATGTACATGGGATATGCGTTCATTTTTTTTGTATTCGTTCATTTATGTATGGATTTGTGAGTACTTAATTATTAATTGATATTCCAATTATACTGTCTACACATGGTGTGTATTCTGACTTCTCTATGGTAAATTTCCTCCATTGTTGGAATATTTTTCTAGGTGAACACTTACGGGATGGGAGGTCACTATGAGCCACATTACGACCACGCCCAAGTACGTTCACTCCTTCTTTATATCGCTTGTGGAGAGAATGACGAATAGAGAATAAAGTAGTATCTATACCGTAAAGTTTCGTTTACACACTCCAAGCCTTCGGTTATGAACGACAGGTTTGGCTGCCTTGTGGAAAATTAGCTTGCCAATCCACCCTCACACGCTAGACCTTTGTGAAACATTTATTACATATCTAAATTGACGCATAAATCGAAGTCGAATCACACACGTGTACTCACTTTCCGAGCGATCAGCTCTACATCCCGTCTGATATGTCCGTTTTTACGTCACATTTTTTCTTAAATTTGATTAATACCCACCTTTAATTACTTAACAAAACATCATTGTTAAGAAAGACACACAATTTCTGACAGCCTTTCTTGCCGTCACTGTGCAGTAAGTATGCAACTTTGTCGCAGTTGCTGCTTCCTCAAACATGAACGACCAATTTTATTTTTGGCTACGTTTACACTACAGCAAAAGTCATTGGATTCAAAAAGTATTCGGATTCACAAATAAAATTGCGTTCGATTCGTTGACCGTTTACACACGAAAAAATATCTGGATTAATTGCATGCTCGCGTTAAAGCAAACAGTGCTTTCTTGTCTAAGTATGGACATAAATCGTCGCAAATTTTATTGAAAGTAACGCCGGAACACCGAAGAATGTTTTTCCATTCTTTGTATTCTACAGCCTCTATTAAAAAGTTGTCCCACCACTGGTTACTTTGGCTGTCATTCACAAAAACGAGGAAGATTTCTCCAGAGTTTATCCAGATTCTTTTCCGAATTCGTATTTATCCGGATTCATGTGCAATCCGAAAACTTTCTTTACCGGATTCGTTACTTTAGTGTAAACGGCTACTTTGAATCCAAATAAAAAGTCTCGGATCGCGTACGAATCCGGCGAAATTTGGTCTTGTATAAACTTAGTCTTTGTAACATACAGGAAAACATTTCTTGACAATGACTGGCTGATTACACAATAGTACAAAAAAGGACCGTCAATTTGTCATTTTATATCAAAGATAATGGAGAGTCAATCGTGTTCAGGAGAGTTTTGAACGATAGTGTTTTGGGATTTTATGGTGTGATGAGATTCTTGCTTACTCCTCCAACTGTCAACTGGGATATAAAAAGAAGTTTGAATTGGTGAAAAAGTTTGAATTGTTGGCTTGGGAAAAGCTGATAGTTAATATACATAATGAATTGTTAGCTTGTATATTGATTATGATTTATTGTCATTTCCTCTGATGGTGAGACTCATTTTAGTCTGCTGTTTAACAGCTTCTTGCTACTGTAATTGCAGAACTCATGTTTAGTGGATGTTACTGTGTTTATGCAACTTAAAATTCACACCCGTGACATTTAAAATTTCGTGATGGATAAACAACTGCATAAATAAATAAATAAACTAATAAGTAATCAAGCAAATAAATGAAAAAATAAATACGTTAATAAACTAAATGAATGGGTGAATGAAGAAGTAGATATACAAATATATGAAGAGGTTAGTGAATCAAGAGATAAACAGATGGATCTATTTATAAGTGAATAAATAAATAAATAAATAAGTAAATAAATAAATAAATGAAAAGTTAGCGAATAGTTGAGTTTGAGGGAGTGAGCGAAAGAAGGCATGAAGGAGTGAGTGGTGAGTTGGTGAACGAATGAATGAATGAACGAATGAACAAATTTTTCGTTAAATAACCAAATAAGCAAATTAGTAAGTCAGCAATTTGGTCGGCGAAAGAAACAACAAACGAACAGATATGTAACAAAGATACGCTTATAAATGCTCAGCCTAAAAAAACAACTCTCGTTGAGAATATCTGCTCAAATCCGGACCGTAAATCCTGTTAAAACTGGTGTAATGTTAAAATATATGTGTTCTACCTGATGATAATAAACTAACCTAAATTTTTAGGACCACGAAGATAAATTCACCGATCTGGGTAGTGGCAATAGAATAGCTACTATGCTTTACTATGTAAGTCTGCTATTATAGTGACGATCCTGTGGTCAGCAGATTGCGGAAATACCCACACAGAACAATGCGGAAACCCCGGAAACATGTCTTAATAATGTGGACTGTGACAGACAGAACGCCATTACGTTTCACCGAAAATAGACTCTCGGGTTCCCGTTCTGTGTGGACGTGGGGCAACCGCTGACCAGATGATCTTCAAATGTCTTGTAAATGTCTTGCGTTATTGACGTTTTTATGTTTGTAGGATCATCAGGAAAAATTCCCAAGGTTGGGGACTGGGAATAGAATAGCTACTCTTCTTTATTATGTAAGTTAGTCAAACAGTGGTGATAGCACTGATGGTGGAAATTGCCTATGGTGGTAACGATTATAGTGGCGATGATTGCAACGATTGGGGATGGTGATAATGAAGACAATGATCATGATTATGAAGATTATGGTGATGATGATGATGATGATGATAATGAGAAAGATTGATTATTGTGATTGTGTGGGTCGTAATAGTAACGGAGATGGTAATGATGATCATAATAATTATGACAGAAGTTATTATGAACATCTTGTTTGATAATGGTGACTGTGATAATGATTATGAAGATGATGGTCTTGATGATTTTGATGATTATGATAATGATCATGGCAGAGATCGATTATTATGATTGTGTTGGTCGTAATGGTCATGGAGATGATGGTGATGATGATGATGATAAGTATTATGACTAAGGTTACGATTATGAGTATCTTGTTGGTAATGGTGATGGGGAAGATGATGATCGTTATCAAAGATTATTCCGATTATATGAACATTATGATGGTAGAGGTGATGTTTACATTGATGATTGTGGTGATTGACAAAGATTGTGATTATGCAGATGCTGACAGTGATGGTGGTACTGATACTGATGATAATGATGGTTACAGTGATGACTAATGATTATGATGATGATTACGATGATGATTATGATTGTGATTGTCATTATGATGGTGGTGGTAATGGTGATGACGATGATGATTATGACTGTGATTGTCATGATGATGGTGGTAATGATGATTACGATGATTATGACTTTTTGTCATTATGATGATGGTGGTAATGATGATGATGATTATTATTGTGATTGTCATTATGATGATTATGGTGATTACGATGATGACTATGACTGTGATTGTCGTTATGATGATGGTGGTAATGATGATGACGATGATGATGACCATGATGATGACGATGATGATGAGGATGATGATGACGATGATGATGACGATGATGATGACGATGATGATGAGGATTAGAATGATGATGAGGATGAAGAATATGATGATAAAGATGATCACGATCACAATTTGATGGCGATGATTATTTTGATCATTAGGATAGTAATTTCAGAACAAAAGCAAGTGTAAAGCCTTTAATTGAAAGCTTTGCACAAAGTGTTGTATTGATGAAGAGGAAAAATTTAATGGCCTTTTTCAAAAACATTTTTGCTCCGAAAGAGGAAAGATTGGGAAGTAAATTTAATATCTGTATCTCTCGTGTTTCTTGAGCTATCTCTTATTTGAGAATGTTACGTCATTGTTGCATATTTAGAGTGCACTTGTGCAAAGTAATTGCATTGTTTATTCATTTTGGATTAGATGAGTGACGTTGAGTTGGGCGGTGGAACGGCGTTTATTAACGTCGGAGCTCTGGTGCATCCAAGAAAGGTAAATCCAAAACGACTACATTCCATGCACTTAGCTACAGGAGCTGTCCGAGAAGTGTCCCCGAGATGGTTGACTCTCGGGGATGTACCACCTCGGCCATCTATCCCCAGAAATAAATGGCCTTCAGTCACGTATCCTGAGGGCCCATTTACCGGATACGATTGTCGTACACGGTTATTAGTTCTGATGCATCCGGTCGACTCATTGGAGTCTTTTGGGCTAATAGCTACCCCAGGTGTTAAGTGTTCAAACGTGTGAGAACCCTCAATGACTCTGGCGGGAAAATTTTTCTCTAATTGTAATTTCTAAATGTTACTTTTTAAATACAGATTAGATAAGGATGTTTTATTAGAATGGACGGTCGTAGAGGGTTGATTTTATTGAGGATAGTGCAGAAGCTTTTCACTCACCATGATTTTATCAAGGTTGTTTTTCACGTGGCATTTTTCACCTTGTAGGGTGATGGTGTGTTTTGGTATAACTTATTTCGAAACGGAAATGGCAATGACGATACACGTCACGCCGCTTGTCCTGTACTTGTAGGGACCAAGTGGGGTAAGTAGGGGCGACTAAGGACAACAGCATTAGCAAACTTGTTTTGTTATTTATGTGCTTTGTTGAGATTGGTTGATTACGTAGGGTTTGATCCTTTTTCTTGTGTAACCTCTTGGGAGTAACTTGGGAGTGAAATCTGTTATCTGTTCTATTCATTTTGCTCTCTTCTTTTCTGTTTCCTTTTTAATTTTTTTAGTTGCAAACAAATGGATTCACGAAAAAGGTCAAGAATTCCGTCGTAAATGCACTTTAAAGCAATGGGAATGAGAGAGCTGTCTTTCGAAGAAGATAAGCAAGGAATCCGTAAAGTTCTGTATAATTTTGCCGACTCTGCGCTCCTTAATAATTGTACAAGAAAAGCGAAGGAAGATTCGGCAAGACTAATTCAAAGGCTAGTTTATCTAAATGGCCGCTTGCTTAAATGGGAAAAAGAAGACTTTCTGGGGAAAGAGAAACTATGTAAAATCTTCGTCAATTTTTTTTTTTAATAAGCTAAGCGTATAGTGTAGATGGAAATGGACTGAGTATCCGTTTAGATATCCTCAATTCAAACACTTTCACTGCCAAGGCGTCCCTTCAGAATTTTACTTTCTCTAACGTCGAAGGAAGATGTCTGAGTGAAAGGTTTTAACGTAACTCAGCTCATGAAACACTTTTTTTAACTGCCGTACGAAGCTGTCCGTTGGTGCAAATTTCCCGGGCAGTGTAAAACGCTGCAATAAAGAAACGCAAGTTTCCACATGCCCGTGTGCGTAACTATCCAAATTAAAACGCGCATGCCTTGTTCTAACACAGTCTCATCCTCGAAAAGATGAATAGCATCAATTTTGAAAATGTGCTTAAATAGGTGAATATCGTCTTTCTAGGAGAAACCCAGAACAGGATTCGGTTAGCAAGGACGTAACACCACCGGGCGACGGTAAACGTACGTCCCACCCTGTTGAAAAAATATTTTAAAGAATTGTCTCGCCATCCCCCCGACTAACGACTCGACTTATTACTTGCCAGTTCCGTATCTATAAGACCTAAGCAACAACCTATTGCATGTGGGAGCCGCTATTTCCCTTGAATGGATGATATTCATCTCTATGCCACGTTTTGTTAATTGATGATCTTCGTGTTTTCTAAAGCTGCTTGACTTTACACACCCTAGTGCATGTGGTACACTCACGCGAAGACCAGACTCATGATCCCTGAAAACATACTGGACTCATGGATGTTGCCATCTGCATTTAATCTTATCTGGATTTAAGCTGATCTTGCTTTGCACAAATCTAGCCTGGCATTGGAGTAGAAAGACTTTCATCCTGACCCATCACAGATACATTACGAAGGTTCCTTCTGTTGAACTAGCATGGAAATTTTTTAATTTAGCTATGATAACGCTGAAAGCTTTCCGTAACATAGTATTTTTTAAAGTAAAATATTTTCGGAAATAAATATAAAGTTGTAAACTAGTTTGTGTCGCGAATCTTCGTTTTCAAATGGGTGCTGCTGCGTCGGGGGTGGTGGGCAACATGCTACGATGGAAAATTGTGCCCGCTCTGTTCTTATCCCAACATATAGGATAAGGAACTAAGCACGCGTATGCTTATATTCGATACGAATTACGTAAAGGTGATATCCTGTGATCGCAGTGTTCAAACGATATATTTGGAGCTACGTTTCACAAGCATCTACGCCCAGCAATGGCCACACAAATTTTCCCATGCCTTTTTGTTTTGCGTCCTGAGCCTGCTAAAATTTGTTTTCAGGGACAACGTCCTATGACATTCTCACCTTTGGTTTAATTTTTTGTGGCGATAGGAGTCTCGTTGATAGGTCAATGACTGTCACTAGGTTATTTCCCAATCAATAATTGTGAGCAATATCTGGTCTTTCATCATGTAAGCCGACCACAGACCTCAAAGAGTCCCCGTTCAGAAATAATCTGTTGTACGTAGCTTTATGTACATTCGCTGTGAGCGCGATCAAACTTCGCGCTGTTTATTGGAGGATCAGGGTTGGCATGGGAGGAGCAAGGGAAGGGCGGTGGATTAAATGGACTTTGTACTTTCCAGGTCCCGCTCGGTTTTGCTGTTTGTTACTCAGGTTAAAAGACGTAGTGCGTTTAGCAGCGAAAAGAAACTCAGAAGGTAGGAGAAGAACCTAAACACGTCCTAAAATATTATGTGAAACCATTAGGTTAATATTTTGGTTATTAAGTTGTATGATGTAATGTTTCCCTATTGGTATGAAAATATCACAAAACACTCGTACTTTCTAGTTGCGTTTTGTAGAACAATGTTCCGTTCGACTGAGATGTATGTTACACGCAAGGAAGTACAAGATGCATATAGGGACTTGGTTCTTTTTCGAACCATATATGGACGTTTGTTGAGCTTAACTGTCAAAAAAAGAATGGTTTCTGCTGTTCCTTGAAGGAGCTCAGAAGTATTTTTTCTGAGAGTTTGACCTTGACGAACGTCCAGATATCGTCTCTACTTTTCAATTGGTTCAGCTTTGAGAGCTTGCTAGGTGTATACGCAGTAAAAAAGTTTTAAAAACGTTTTATACAGTTTGGTCGAATTCTGTATTGAAATAACAGTTAAACAACAAGTGTCGACTTGCTTGCAAGGCTGTCTTTTTACGATTTATTAAACTAAGTTCGCATTCCTTTCAAACTGTGCTGTAGTGTTTATACCAAGAGATTAATGACGCGTGTATTTGGTTTGTGAATTAGAAGTGGCTTGTCCATAATATAGAAATCAAGGCTCAAGAATATTGCTTGTACCAAAATAAGTTAAATCCATATTAGTTAGAGATATGTTTGTTTCATTTGGTCTGTTGCCTTTTATTGCTTGTTTGAGCAAGATAGCTTGCTACAGTTTGTATTTTTACATACTCATACTTATATATATATATATATATATATATATATATATATATATTACACGAACAGCAGTATGTAAACTGTATATAAACGTAAGATTTGTGCAATTATCTATCTTTATCACACAAACAATTGCATTGGAAGTCAAACTTAGGCATGTTTTGATGATTATCCAAACAAAGATTATCTTTGGTTTTCTTTGGCAAATTTTCTAGAAAATTATTAGGATAGATACTTCATTAAAGATTAACATAGAAGCATATTAGGAGAGGCTACCTGAACAGGTTCTTTGCAGCAAAATAGTGGCTTTTTAAATAATTCTGTCATATGCATACTGGTGTACTGCTATGACTTAAATTAATAGTAAGCTTCTTGTTGGCCACTACCATGTCAAGTGCTTGTCACCAATTTCTCATTATCCCTTTCAGTACTTTTGTATGTTTGTGGTCATGCAAGTACCCTTAACTTAAAGAAAGTACTCTCATTGTAGCCAAAAAGTGCTTTTGTTTGAGCTTGCTATGGTGTTCTTTTTTGATCCCAGGGTATATTATTATGCTGATGTGAATGTGTAAAGACCTATCCACACAATCAGATTGTTGTGTGCAATTCTTCACTTTGGCATATGCAATTATCTCATAAAAGTGCAATTCCTGCTCACTATTCACTTGTAAATGTTGCAATTAGTCCTGACGAGTCCTATGACTAAATCTGATACATCAAAATGATATATCGTATACAACAGTCGTATTACATAAATAGGCCCTAAGATGTGTAGTTCAAATTGCACAGATACAGGTAGTGCTATGGTGATAGAATAATGACTCTACAAGATCAGCATCTATATATGCAGACCAAACCTTATAAAATAATCAGTAGTAAAAATTGCCCTCAGAAATCACCTTAAGTTTCATTATCCTTTTCTATGTAATGAAGTTTTAGTTCAATAATTCAAATGAGAGTCTCTACCAGTGACTACTTTTAATTTGGTAGTGCTTAAACTTCAAGTAATAGTTAACACTTAGATTGTCAATCTATAAAGTATTTCTGTTACTACTGTGTTGCTTAAGTTATTATAAACAATATCATCAAATTTATCAGCATAATTTGCCACATGTTACCCTCAGTAAATAAAGTTAATTATCATCTTCAAAATAAGGTGTATTTGTAAACCCAAATTGGTTGAGAGGTTTAATAGCTAATGCACCAAGATAGTGGCAAATGATGCAATGAAAAGGAATAAAAAGTATCAATACTTTTTTTAACACTTTCCAGTACAGGTTACTGATCAATTAAAGTATTCAAATGAGCTTAAATGATTACTTTACACTTAAGGGAAGCTTAAAGGTCAATGGTCAACTTTGCTAAAATACTCTAAATGAAACATGATAGTGGACCAATGTTCAATATTTCTTAAACAACTACTACCACTCTAATTCATGTTATATTAATTAAATTAACAGAACTCATAATTATATTCTACAGTTTTTCCCTGTAAATTTTATTTGGTTAATATTACATCAATAACTTTATACTTTCACAAGTGTTCCCCAGAAAAACTCATGGTGGAAACCCTGGGACTTGGTGTAGCAAAGTACCTTCTGCTATTTTCAAGAAAACTGCAACAAAAGCTTTGTAGTTGACCATGGTTGGATAGTTGCTTAACTGGCTTTACTATGGCAACAATGAGAACAACTGAAGTGTGTTAACAATCTAAAATATTTGCAATTTTGAAAGCACCAAGCAATGTTTATCAGCCTTAATTGAGGAAGTAGAAATTTTTACCTGATACAATAGAGTTTTAATTTTTTGCTCATGAATTCTCTTTTGCACATGTATTCCATAAAATTATTTGTAGAAACACAGGATTTCTCTCACTGCTTGCTGTAGTCAAAGCCTGTGTCAGAATGTGACATTAAAAAACCTATAATGTGAACCAGCTCTGTCAGTCCTATACTTTGATATTGCTACTACAAAGAATTTCTGTAGTTAGCTGAGACTGGTCATTTTCAAAATAAAACATTTGAATTTCCATCAGTCAATAACTGTTTACTTTTAACATTCAGCACAAAGGCAAAACCAATGGACAGCTTGCCCCAACCATGGCAGACAATATATTATTTTCAATCAAGACTAATGAGTGTTAACATTATCTAGAGGTGATATGGTTTGCATAACTTTGATCAGATATATCCAAACGTGTTGAAAAACAGAAATTGCAAACCATCTCCTTCATCTCTGAAATGCAGTAAAAAACTCAAAACTTGATGTCTAAAGTACTGCTGTTTCATCTTCTGTATATTGCAGTTGTGAGTTGTCTTAGAATGTTAGAGCTGGTGGCAGTGGTAAAAGTCACCACTATAGGTGCCCAGGGGTAAACTTAACTTGTGGTGCCCTGTGACCCCATCCACCTAACTTGACAAATAACAAAACAAAAATACAACCAACAATATGACAATATTCAACAGTATAGAATTGTAATGGCTCCTGCTGTATTTTATATTTTGTTTAGATTTTCCTAAACAAAATTCAAGACATCACAATTTGGCACCTCATTACTTTGGTACCCATAGTTCATTATACCGCTGACCCCTCTCGTTACGCCTCTGCCCCTCCTTGTGCCTTTGGCTGATGACATAATCTGACTGCCTCGTTTCAAAGATATTCTTTTTCTTTGTAGCATGCAGAGATTATCTCGAGTGCCAAAGCTTCTTCAAGTAGCTTCCTGCTATAAACAGACCAGGTCATACCTTTCTCCAGCTTCCCTCCTCTTTACCAAGACAAACCATGTGAACCAACGAGCCCTGGAACCGAGACGTTCACTGTCAGTTACCAATCCTCTCCGGTCCTCTTCCGCAAGTCCTGAGCAGCTACGAGATGCCTGGGGCTCACCAAGTTTTGATGTCAAAGAAATGAAGGCCCTGCTTGATCATGATAACCATGAGATGCGTGACAGCTGTCGCAACTTCTTGTCCGGTGATTTGATGAAGCCAAAGTACAACATTTCAGTGGCTGAAGAACGAGAACTGGCATTGAAGCGCCTTCAAGCAATGTGTGACAACCACTATATCTCTGTTCTGGATTTTAATAACAATCCTTTGAGAGTCTTTGCGGCTCACGAATTGGCAGTCATTGTTGACCCAGCCATGACCACAAAGATGACCGTGCAATTCAATTTGTTTGGTGGTACAGTCTTGAAACTGGGGACAGAAAGGCACCATAAAGCGTTATTGGCAGGTGAGAATGAAAGTGCAAACTTTGTACGTCAGGTTTCTACTGAGGACTAGGAATCTCAGAACACAAACACCAGAACAGATACAAACAAAATGGAAACACAGTCACTAATACAGACGTTTGCACACGCGTCAGTACCTTCTTAAACGTCGACAAAGACAGTGCGTAGAAAAAAAGTGCCAGCACTAAGAGAAAAACAAGTGCCTGCATAAAAAGTTACAGATAACGGCAACGATATCATCACCAACGCAGATCCCAGCTCGAGAACTCAAATGCAGACACTCGCACAAACACAGACACAAGCACATATCAGCGTAAAAACAAATGCTAGCACAAATATCGAAAAAAGACGGTGCAAAAACCAACCAAACGTCCACCACAGGCAGTGGTGAAACGAGCACAAATGCCACTGCAAACACAAGCACCAGGACCACTGGAATACGGATGCCGGCACAGATGCAGACACCGAGACTCAAGGATGATAAACGTGAACCCGGTCAAAGTCATGGTATCATGACCGACTCGTCCTTAGTCTTTAAACTTCTTATACACAGACAATCACATTTATTAGCTCGTGATCACCTCCGTTTTCTCTGATGTATGGCGGTTCTTAAAATCACTTAGTAACCCCTAGTTCATGTTAATGAGTTAATGTGAGCAATAAACAGAACGATGAACTTCAAATTTAATTTTTAATCACCCAAATCAAATAGTACTACTCTACTACATTCTCCATAAAGCCTCTGTGATAATGAACTAAGTAGGTTACCTCAACCTCGATTACTACGTTGTTTGTTAACAAGAAAATATGGAGATTGCGCAGCCAGGTTGAGACATGATTAATTTTGAGACACGTTCTCCGACTAAATTTATTAAATATACGAGCTTTCGACTACCTAACTGTAATACGGCTTTAATAGTAAATTCTGACAATAACTCCAAGCCGCTTCCCAGACAATACGCTGTTCTTGTCAACAAGCATTGCATTCGCTAATTGCTTCCTACCACATAGTTTCACAATTCAACACGCACCTACAAATATCTACATGCCATTAATTTATGTCACTCTTGCCTGTCGAAGACTACAGTTAGGTAGTCGAAAGCTCGTATATTTAATAAATTTAGTCAGAGAACGTGTCTCAAAATTAATCTTGTTTATTAACGTCGGCGCTTCGCGTTTCTAGTTAATAACCAACGTAGTTACCTCGGTTTCGGCAACTAACCAATACTTATTTTAGTATGGCTAACGCCGGACAATTTTACTGGTCAAAGGGGGAGCTCGCGCCGGGAAAGAGTTAGTGAGATAGTCCTTAACTCAATTCCTTGCAGAGGTCTTCCTTTGACGAGTTATACCGTCCAGCATTAGCGAAACGTTTTGTCCTCGTTAGGGTAAGGGTTAAATATGAACATCGTTGGACGACCCATGCATGGTTCTCTTACTTCTTTATAAAGGGATTGACACACTGAAAGATGTCGGGTGTTTCGGGTTAACTGAGCTTGGCTATGGTAACAACGCTGTGGAAATGGAGACTACGGCTACGTATGATAAAGAAACCAAAGAGTTCATCGTGAATACTCCCAGCACCCTGGCGCAAAAATATTGGATTACAAATGGCGCACTTCACGCTCAGCATTGTATAGTGTTTGCACAGTTGTTAGTTGACGGAAAGAGCCATGGTAAGTAAAAGAAGGAGAGGGTGTGGCGCAGTGGCTGAGGGAGAAGGGGCTTGTGGACAGCTGCCCTCCTTAACATACATTCGCCGACACATTTCTTCCCCGAATGACTGTCTTTGGGGTTGTTTTTCCTTTCTTTTGAATTGCAGTCAAAATGCCCCCAAGACAAAACGCCCCCAGTTTTGTTACCTAACCCTTACTTCTAACCCCTACTCCTAACCCTAACCCTTTTTTGGGGTCTTATGTTTTTGAGGTAGAAATGTCTTAGTCAGGGGGCGTTTTGATCGGTTACCATTTTTCTTTTCCTCAGCACCACATGAAGGCATAAGTTCAAAGGATCATAACTATGGAGTATACCAGTTTTGGGAATTATCAGGGGTAATCGTTTCATAGGCACATTTCTATGCTTCCCCCACCTTTCAGGCCCATCCCACTAAGCCACTGGTGGGAGGTAGAAATGGGAGGTTTAAACAGGAGACAAAAGACCATCGGACCAAGAGAGAATACTGAAACCAATGACGAAAAATACAAATCAGTAATATGATTTATTACATTAGTGTTGAGATTGAGCAACAGAAATGGACCATGGCGACTACGTTGTTTGGAAAATCAAATACCTCAGCCGATCAGAAAGGCAAAACCAACCTCGTAACCAATGAAAAGTGTTCGTCAATTCCCAGTTTTCATCGATTAACCAAATCTCAGTATTGTATGTATGCAGTGAGGAAATTAAAACGAGGGAAGTGCTTTTTTGAGCCATTGACACCCGGCTTGGTTTGTGCCAGGAATCTCGCCAGTTGACTTCACTCATTGGTTCCATTCCCCCCTCCTGACCAGCTCATGCGCATGCATGCTTTCACCCCGAAGTAAACGATGTATTATTTGTTTTCAGGAATTCACGGTGTTCTTGTGAGAATACGAGACGATGACCTGAATACTATGCCGGGCGTAAGGGTTGAAGACATGGGGTAAGTTTCTACTTTATTCTTTTATTATCTATAAATGGGAGAGATCACTTTTAGTAAGTGTACTAAAGTTGATTACCCACGTTCGGGCATTCAAGCATGAGAAGAAAATTCTCACTTTATATCTTTCTCAAGACTTTTTAACCTGAACAGGTTAACTTCGGCAAACATATGCTGACGTTCTTGCCTTAAACTGTTGATTTCACTTTGTCATGATTTGTTGATTTCACTTTGTCATGTTGATTTCACTTTGTCACTGGGCGGGTAAAGCGTCGCGAAACATGCCTGTTTAACTCTTAATCCTTGATCTTGGAAATAACGTGAAAATGATGCATTCTGTCATGGCGAGCAATGTTCTTCAAACTCCGGACTAAACTAAAGGCGTTATTGCCGCCCTTCTTTGGCGCGTTTCGAGCTGCTGTAATTTTCCCTCCTTTAACTAAGGTGCCTATATGTAGTTTGTTTTAAGGTTGACTTATTCGCCTACTGTGGGCCGCATACACGTCTCGTTGTATGCTGTTTTAAAGCATGTGCCGAAAACACATGTGCCTCTGGGCCACATGTGTTTTTGTCTAAACAAATTTTTAAATGTCCTAAGTCTGCTTAATTGGAATAACCGCCTTTCAAAGGGTTGGAACAGAATGGTTCAAACCAACGCAGATCCGAGGAAGTGGTCAACTCACTGAACCTCTTCCTTCCAACAATTGACGTTTCACAAGCTAATGATAGCTCTTATTGACAGGCATAAAATGGGGTTAAATGGTGTTGACAATGCCAAACTGTTCTTTGACAACGTGCGAGTTTCACGCGAGAACTTGCTCAACCGTTACTCTGACGTCAGCGAGGACGGTACGTTCCAGTCCACTATCGAAGGTAACCGTGCGCGTTTTTTGACCGTTGCTGACCAACTCCTCTCTGGTCGGATTTGCATTGCCAGTATGTGCCAGGGTGCCGCCAAAGCTTCGCTAGCGATCGCCACTCGATACGCCTCCACTCGGCTTACCGTCGGTCCGAAGGGCAAATCCGACATGGCTATCCTAAACTACCAACTTCAGCAACGTGCGCTTCTGCCGCTATTCGCTCGGACTTATGGGATCAACTTTGGACTCGATTACATCAAAGACCGCTGGGCATTCCAAAAGGACGATGGCTCAGAACACCCCGAAGTGGTCACGATGTGTTGCGCCATCAAACCCCTGGCGTCGTGGAACATCGAAGAGGTCGCTTCAATCGCGCGTGAACGTTGTGGAGGCCAGGGATACCTCTCGTGTAACCGCTTCGGTACGTTCCTTGGCAATGCACATGCGGCGATGACCGCTGAAGGAGATAACAGCGTGCTCATGCAAAAGGTGACCAAGGAGAGGTTGGCTGTTTTCAGACCGCAGACTATTGGTCAGAGTGTGGATGTGGATCTGAAAGACGTGAAGTCGCTGCACTTCTTGTTACAAAAGCGTGAAGACCTGCTGTTTATGAACCTGGGAAAGAAACTCCAGTCTGTTGGGAAAGAAGGGTTGTTTGACACATGGATGTACCAGACTAGTGACGTCATCCAAGCTGCAGCCAAAGCTTATGGCGAGCGTTTGATTAGCGAGCAATTCATGGCGGTCAGCGAAACCGCCAGCGAGCCAAACAAAGAAATCCTAAATCTTCTCCATCGTTTGTTTGTCGTTGACATCTTGGAGAAAAATCTTGGATGGTTACTGCTCGCCCAGGTTCTACCGGCTGCTGAGGCTGCCAGAGTTAATCAAGAAGCCGCTGAGCTCTGTGCTGCGCTGGCTCCGAATGCTTTGGCACTCTGTGACGCTTTTGGGATAACCGACGAGATGTTATCCGCGCCAATTGCCCGAGACTGGATCGAGTATAATGTTCACGATAATCTTGGAGAGTTATTGTAAGGTGAGGAAGTGAATTTGTCGATTATCTTCGCATTCGCCATTTTCAATACGATAAATACGTGTTGTTTACATTAGAAACAAAACATCAAAGCACACACTTAGATGGCAGAAGCGACATGAAAATATATAAAATGAATAATCCCTCTATATATGATATTAACTGCAAAGTTCCCCTGCTTTTCACTTTGCAGTCGCTCACTCTGAAGCCTAACACACAAAACTGTAAGTTACCTGGGTTTTTTCATTCTCTTAAACCAAACTTTATTTGCATCGTGCGACTTTGCAAACTAAACGCTCCATCCTCGACAGAAATGTAGTCAAATGCTCTACTGAGTAACCTATAAACACCATTTCCTGGTACATGGCCGTACATGGCTGGTCTCATCCGGAATTCGTAGTTGGTTTTTACTGCATTATTCACAATGCTAATTTCACCTCTTCATTTCCCTTCCATATTCTCTTCTTTCTTTTATTTTCCTTCCTTGTCTTCTCCTTCAACTTTCTTCTCCTCTTTCTTCCTTTTTAGTTCGATTTACCTCTTCCTATTTTGTCCTGATTCTGCTTGCTTTTCCTTCTTCCCGCCTTCCTTCGTATTATATCTCTTTCCGTGATTTCTTTCCTCTTACTCTTGTTTTCATTTTCCTACAGCATGTCACGGCTTCAGTTTAATACAATAAACGACAGTTGATCATTTCACCCATTACTTTTCATTGCTCGTTTTTGTAGAGATATTTTGGCGAAATTACGATGGGCTATATTTCTGTAAATATGTCAAGTTAAGACCACGACGAGAAGGAACTACTTTCACAAACCTTGTACTCAATTAAATACTATTGATTTGGTCGACTTCTTTTTTTTTTTTTTCATTTTCACTCGAACCTTTCTCGGTGGATGTGTTAAGCCCCAGCTCAACAACGAGCTAAAATGAGTTACGATAGTGGACTTCGACGCAACATTTAAACCACACTTTGTTGCATGCTCTTTTGCAGTAAGTTTTCCAGTTCGGAGGGTACAAACCAAATTTTCACAATTATATTAGTTCCCCAGACAATTAGTTGTAAATGGGATTATTAGTCAAAATACATTCTTCGGAGGCATTTTGTATTTGTTGTTCAATTACTTGTTCTGTGCTCAGTGGTGAACCTTGGAGAATAACATCGTCTGGCGATAGCCGTAGTAAAATAATCCGCCATTAACCAGAGTAAAATAACAGGAGACCTACCTGGATAAGAAAGAGTAACCCTCGTTTGATGGACTTGAACCTCGTAACTCGTTATCATCTAGGAGTACATTACAAAATAGAAAAATCCGAATTCAGAGAGTTCCTGCAATAACAGTCGTACGATGTAAGTTCTGTATGTTTGCCGAAGAAACTAAAGAAAGTAAGAAAACTCTTGAGATGCTTCGCAGTAAGTCACGAGGCAATAAGTCAGGAGAGTTTCCAAGGTAATTCATTGTAACTCCATGGGTTCACCCTTTTGATCAACCATTGCAGGACATACTCTAAGTTCCTTGTGGTTACCTTTCACACCGATAAAAGGGTTAAAATTTTCTGGTTCCAGGGCACCTCTACTCATATGTGACTAAGGTTTCAAACTTTCTCATCCTGGCAACATTGAAAACCACGTGCATGGAACACAATCATGGCAATAATTTCAGACATTTTCCTTGTCTGACAAAATAAAAAAGCGTTGAAGCCGACTCCGGTAACAGCTTGCCCAATGGAATGAGCGGCATGGCTGAAGAAAGCAATCAAGCGCGCTTGTCAAAACGCGATAACAAACCCTAAATCTCATCTCCAGATAAGCTTTTCTATAAAGAAACTTCCGAAACGTTTTCCGTGTCAAAATGGCCACCATCTGTTGTAACTGGCCGTTAAAAGAAGAACTTGCACACGTCGACTCAACCAGGCTATTCTAAGGTGCAAAATGAATTGCTACTCCATACGTTTTTGGGAAAAACTCTACAGTTTAAGCGCTAAAACGCTCCGCGTTCTGAACTGTGAGAGCAAAGCAATTAGGAGGAGTTATTTCCGTATCTTAATTAGCTCTTATTGCTCGGGATGTGTCTATGTCAAAAATGTCGTTAATCTCGCAGCAGGAGGACATCACTAAACTAAACGTTTTTTTGAAGTGTCATTTGGATGGCAAGTTGTTTGTTTTGTTTTTGCCGTAGTTAGCTTATTGTGTAATCATTTCTTACTAGTAAGAGGCAATGGAACACCTATGAACTTAAAGACCTGAAACGCGTATGGAAACTTTTTAAACCACTTAGTTCTAATGTATAAAGGTAAAATCACATCTAAGTCGTTGCACACGATGAGTAAATTTCAAGAACCAAGCAATTATTTTGGTTTATTTTAACTGGTGTTGTGCTGTCAAAGGTGGATTAACAGGCGGAAATCGCGAAAGTGGATGGGTATTCCATAGTCAAACCATTTTCGACTTTACACACATAATAAGGTTCCGTTTTCCGACCAAGCCAGAGACGTCGTTTAAAAATTGAATTCAGGGAGAAAAAAAACTTATCACGGTAAACCTAGATCATAGATTGTACCCCAGCTCGGTAAGAATTGATCTTCATTCTTGAGACATAAATTCCCTTATTTAACATCAAACTTCCTTAGTTTTTTGGCAAGGGTGTTCCTTTGCGAAGTTCCTTGTCTTATTCTGTTCTGTACTTCAAAATTGGCTTTCATTAGCGGTACTCATTGCCAAGAAAACCACACCCTTCTAAATATAAATTGTTGCGTTTAATGGTCGAATTAATCGAAGTTTCCTTGATGCATTACTGTTTCAAACACGAGCCAGCTTTAAAGGTTTACTGATGAGGAAGCATACTTGAGCTAGCAGGAGATAGGAAAGTCATTTCTGAACTTTTAAGCAAAAGTAACTGAGAATTTATGTAATAGAACTATTCGAAAGTTTGTGTTGATATTTTTGGGCATAGAAAATAATTAAACTCTTAGTGTCTGGATAAATATTTTCTAAGATAATGCCTACTAAGATTTGTGTTTAGTGAAGGGTTAAGTTTGCGAATAAGTCGACTTTCTCTGACAAGAAGTTCGGAACTAGAGGTACATGAAGAAAGAATACGAAAGTCGTTTAAAGAAGCGGAATGTCAGTTTCAGAGAGATGAGAAAGTATGCTTGAAGGAGAAGGATTAGTACGTTTCTTTCCCGTCAAAGGAGACATCCCCAAGTGCGTTAATCTAAGGAACATCTTTGACCATTCCTCTCAGGCGGCTCTGGAACACGAATGTTGAGAATGAACATTAGTTGCCTCTTTCTCGGACTCCTATCAAAGAATCCATGGAGGGTGGTGCTTTATCTATCCTGACTTGAAGTGCAGAATATAGCGAACGAATAAGTGGGACGTTTACTCGAAATAAACAGAATTTCTTCTCCATTATCCCGAATAAAAAGATCGAGCATTGGCCAAAAGAATGCAATCCTTTTAACGCAATAAAGACGCTGCTATCAGGGTCAGTGGTTTACAAGGTTTAAGGTAACAGTTACTGGTCAGAAAATAGACCATGATAATCATAATAACAGCCTTGACAGTTCTCGTGTTTTGATGAAAATCAATCACGTGATTTCTCAGGGGTGGCATCAGACTGTTTTCACGAGATCTCGTACTTTTTAATGGTTCGAGAAACAAACTTGGAGAAATTAGTAACGAACAGAAATTTTTCATGATAATCTGACACTGCCAAAGTCAACAAAAAATGTTGACTCGAGCGAGATTTGAACTCGTACCTTCGGGATACCGGTCCGCCGCTCTACCTGTTGAGCTATCCAGTCCACAGGGATTGGAGGCGAGTTTTATCCAACTTGAGCGCACGAAATATTCTCGCGACAACTTAACGCCTATCCATGAGAGGATGTGCAGTGTTTGAATTCTATTTCAGAATCATCCTCAGAGTTATACATGACCAGTATATATATATACCGCTCGAGTCAACATTTTTCAGTTGACTTCGGCAGTGTCAGATTATCATGAAAAATTTCTGTTCATGTATATCTCTGAGGATGATTCTGAAATTAATGATGAACTCCTAGGAATTTTTTTAAGTCTGTGTTTTTCTCTATTACTAGAAACCTTCACACAACCAGTCTGAACACGCTGTTAAATTTAGGTACGATAGTACAATCACGCGAGTTGCTTAGATCATGATTAAGATCTTGCAACCAAGCTCGGGTTTTATGTATGACAAGAAATTTTGAGAGCTTTTTAACGTTTGCAGGATTAAAGTAGACAACGCACTTAAATAGGAGATACTTTTCACACCAATGTAAAAGTTTTATTAATTTTATATTTAAACGATGAGGTAGGGTGCAGCTATTTCAAGGCAAAAGTATCTCATGTTTGCTCTTTTCTAAATACTTTACTTGGTTCTGAAATATGAATTTTGTACGAAGACTTAACTATTAAGACAAATCAGTATTTCCAAATTTGCCATCTTTTAGTTGTTTACCCTCTTGGTAGAGCGCATGGTTAATTTGCACCAGAATGTGATGAAAACCAATGAAGCAGCCTTCGTGAATTAGGTATATTGGTCTGTGTAACGTATGATTTGGAAGGATCTTGAGCGAAATGTTGATGCGTGGATCAATGCGTCATAAATAGTAAAAACTATCCCAACTAACCTTATTTTAACTCTGATGCCATCAGGAGAGGAAGGAAACATGCAAGTTCCTAATGCACTCGTCATGCGGCCAATTAACTTTTATCGTGTCATCATTTTCCTTTAAGCAACAGATTTTGAGCATTTTAAAGACTTAAGGTCGAGCTTATGTGTATTTTTATAACTGTGTTAAACTGATTGTCGAATATCTCTTAACAGCTTAAATATTTCAATGTAAATCAGTTAAGCTTCATGTGGGATCGTCAAGAGCTGGCGTGAAAAATCATTTCTCACAATATTGTGAGAATGATAGGCTAGTATAGTACCAACAATCACTTTTGTACCAAACCCTTCTTCAACTCTTATCTTACCTTGAGCGTTTCTCCATCTGTCTTCTTCATCAATCAAGATATCAACACTGCTTTAATTAATCGACGATTAGACCCAGGCGACAGAAATATTATCGCAAACTTGAACTTTCCACACCAAATTAATCATTTCTAGTCGTAACCGTTGTTGGGACCCGTGCGCGCAATCTTAAATCGTAAATACGAATTGAAAAATATGGAATGAACATTCTAGCAATTTACTATAGTCTGATAGTAATACCAAACGCATACGAATTGGAAATCTGAAATGTTTGGCCACCATGTAGTAATTAATGAAGCAAATTTACCAAATTTAAGTATTTAACATAATGCAGAACATTCCCTTTCTAATAACTTCATGGCGTATGTTCACATCGTAATTAACAAATGATCATATATGTCTATATAGCGTCGTGATATGGACCCATTTCATAAATAGTGCTTTATTTAGGGTTCGTTGATGTGAGCCACGTTAATCGGACGGACTGGTGTAAGAAAACATTTTGATTAACACAGGTATTTTTCTACACGAAAGGAAGCCAATTCTGTTTTAAAATTTGTTTAGAGTATATAATAGAATTATGGTATGATTTAGCTCAAGCAACGGAGCGATTTCGTTTCGTAATCAGTTTTGGTTTGACACAAAAACAGTTGATTGAACAAATAATTTAGGCTAAAACTAAACCGAGTGCCTGTAAACACGGCGTTTTAAATATTAAAACAAAAACCCAAGAAACACATACATTCTGGAAACCATTTAGCAGTTGTTCGTAAGCTTGAAGCAGGAGGTGCTTAATTTAAAACTTGGTTGAACTCAAAGAACAAGACTTAATTAAGTTACTGTCATGACATCAGTAGTCTAACCTGTACAGCTTGTTCCTTCGAGGTCTTAATGAATCAGTTGGTACACATGCAGAAGGTAATATGGTTATAATGATATATAACTTTAGGTTATAATATGTGCGTTTTTAGGTCATGAATTCCAGAGTTTTGTTGGCTATTTGAACGCTATGCCGGGCTGTGTACAGTACGCACGTAACACTTGGCTACCATCTCAGTAACGGGTCTGAAGATTATCGGTCTGGTTCTAGCCATAGAGGTACTCAGAAACCCTTCAACCTTAAAATGCCTATATTGGATGAATGCAGTTGTCCAGTCGAGGGCTTATTTTTTTTTAGTGAAAACTATACGAAGTACTTTGATTGAAAACCGCTTGAAGTCGCACTTAGCGGCAATCGGCGTAAGAGTTCGTCTCCTTTAACACTTCCGTTTCGTTTCAAACAAAACGTCCAAACTTTGCGTGGTAGTTCGGCGGCATTCCGCCGGAGGAAAACCGCTTTCCAGTTAGAGAGTTTTGTTTGAAAATGTTTTAATTATCTTGACTCAGAGAGCAGTTTAATTAACAAGATTACTGGCTAACAACGACAAAGTGTCAGCTTTAAGTGGCGTAAAGTTTCGATTAAAAGCTTCTATCGTCGACGAAATTGCCGTACCAAAACAATCAAAAAATAAAAACCAGTGTGACATGCACAACCAATACATTGCTGTTGAAGTTTTTCAATCGCCTACCTGTGTTTTGTCTTTTTGACGTGTTAGAATGTACAGCAACTTCCATCGAAAAGCGCATATTCGTCAGTTTCGAACATCTCATAGTCCACTAAATATAACAATCCTCTTTAGCTGAATGTGCCGATGTGTAAAGGGACATTTTATAAGATCAAGAAAACATAAATCGAAAGTTGAAAAACCGACGTGTTGTATTCCTGAAGTATGTTTGGCATGTAGATGATTGTGGGCTTGTTCGGACAAAAGATGTCGACGGACAATATTAAGCCAATGTACACCTGATTTCACGTAATTGATGATGAACAATAACAACCAAATGCCAGTAATAGTATATTGAGATTTATCGTGACATATCGTGTTCTATAAATTGCATGAGAATTCATTGTAGGGTTTTGAAACTTAAGCAAGAACTAACTTGTCCGTACAAAAGATATAGGCCGACAATATTTTAAGCCAATGTACACCTGATTTAACTTTAATCAAAAGCCACTGATAGCAACATGGGAAAAGTTAACGAGACTTATAATGACTTGTCAAGTTCTATAAATTGCATGAGGATTCGTCGTAGGGCTTTTAAACTTAAGCAAGAACTTTTTGCAGGGAGAACACCATTCAAGAAAAACTACCACGGAATTTCTAACTGCAAGAGCTGGCGTTTCGTCACGAACGGTGATTGATCGCCCGAACAAAAAATTTTCGAAAATTTGCTTGACAATTCTGGTTCCGCTGACAATATTTGCTTGCGTGCTCGTTTGGCCAAATACCGATGGGAAAACAAGATGTCGGTTCATTTGACAACAACACCTTGTCTGGTGGATTGCTTATATAGCACCATTTACGTGGAAAATTGTTCTCGACATTTTTAGAACTCGTAGAATTTCAAACCGTCACTTCTACTTGTTTCCTTCTCGTTTAGCTTATTGACATTTCATCAGTTTTGTACGTAAAATCTCAGACTATTTCAAAGGGAAGGTGTTATTAAGACACAGTAAGCCAATGACTTCCACGACTCAAGTGGTCGAATTACGTCTAAACGCAGTAAAAATACGGACAAAAACCATTCAAAAACGTTTTTATTTCTTATAAATGATTTTACTGCCCGTTTTTTGATGGGATTTTTCCATCCAAAACAAAGTATATGGATAATTTGAATTTCCAAGACTAGAGTAACTTTGTCATTGTCGTTGTTTGCATGACACTACTGAAAGTATTTTCAAGTTCTTGACTAAACTGCATTAACTGTGTGAGAGACGGAATCATTTAGATAAGTCCTTCGCTGACACACAGATGAAACGAGGTTCCGCAATTTGGAAGTTTATATACAAATTCTCAAGAAAAGGTTCACACTCCATTGCAATGTTGGTGACATGTGTTTTCCTTCGATGGTTTAATTGAAGCTTGCAACCGAACACCCTCACCGTTTCTTCTTTGTCTGAGGCCCATCCTTCCTTCTTATTTTACTCTTACCGATCAAATTGTTTTCCAACGAAAGAGATTCGAAAAGTGCTGAATATCTGAATCAGACACATACTCCGGGTTGCAAAATTTCAACTTAACTTTTATTATGTCTTACAATTGTGGTTTATTTTACACTTGTAACACAATAGGTTGATGCATCATAAATAATGTTCCTTTTGAAGCCCAAGCCAGACATATCTTTGAACAATAAAAGGTTTAATTCAGTCAAATAGTGTATAGACAGCTTTGAACATCATTCCACAAAGCAATTTGTCGAATTATCCGCGTCAACGAGATTGTTTGCGTGGTGTGAAAATCCCTCTTAACACCAAGTTTTCCCTTAGAATTTCCGTTTTACTACAAAGTTCACATCATGTACTGTCATTTATGGCCTACTTCTTTGGGGAAACTTACAATCTGTTTGCGTTCTTCTCATCAGGCAATGTTTTCATGAAGAGGACGACACTTCCCTTCGTTAAGCTTGAAAGTAGTTCACATTGACTCGTAGCTTTGAACTGTATTCATCAAATTCTTTCTTGATTGTTTTCACAGTTCTCTTCACTGAATAGTACCTTAACACGACTTACAGATCGGACGTTTATGAACTGCCATCTGCAGAGAATAAAAGAAAGGAACACGTATTATGCAATGCTAAACAAACATGCGACTAAGTGTTCGGTGAACTGCCATCTTACAATCGAGAGAAGTATTTGGCGTGTGGCGTGACTGTAAAGTGATTGTATTCTTTTCTTTTTTTAGTCTGCTCTACGCTTTAAGAATAAACCTGTACAGTAGATATTCCTAAATTGAATCGATAGAACAAGGGTTAAAGCGATCTTAAATCACTCGCACGTTTGTAGACTTCACAGTGAACAAAATGTGCGCCGATTTAACGGTAAAATTCCAGCAAGAAAGGCCGATTCATTAGAGGTGTCCATTAATTCAAGTATTCATTGGGTCTTTCAAACGCAGCAATACAATTTCTTTAACAAAACTTTTGGTCTTGACTGTGACGCTATTACGTGAGATTAACTCGTTTTTAGAGCCTGGCTCATTTAAAAATAAGGTTTCCATGATTGCTATCTCATTACGACACTCACGAGGGTTGGCTCCCCAAGATTGTTTGAACCGACAGTTTGATTTGACTTTTAAAACTATTTCTTCTGGTTTGTTGGCTGATTCTTGTCAACATCGAATGCAACCATCGCAGCCTTGACATGAAAGACCTGTGATGCATTCCTCTAATACTGTCAAAGTTTTGCACTAGAAAACATGTTCCTAAGTTAGAAAAATGCCACAGAAATGTCGAAGTTACCTACCTAAAAGCCAGCCATATTCATCGATAACACTATCGATAAGTTTAGCCAAAATATCACCATCGTCCTCTTCTGCCGAGCTCGTCATCTCTTCGTTGTTTCGACTTTTTTGTTGGTCATCGTCCTTTGATTTCCCCAAAAAGTTCGTCAACGCGCCGATATAGTCAATTGCTAAACGCAAGGTAGCGATTTTTGATAATCTTTGATTGGATCCGTTAGAATTTAATTTTGGGACGACTTTTCTGAGTTTATCATATGCGCTGTTGAGTTTGTGCATTCGCGCCCGCTCTCGCCTCGTGGCCGAGATCCTCACGTAGTTCTTGAGTTTCGCTTCTTTATGACCAGAATCACTCCAATAATCATCATCTTCTTCGATGTATCTTGCCATACGTGCCATTTTATGGCGCGTTTCACGAGACCTCTTGCGCAGTTTGTAGCGTACTGGAGCTTTGTGCGTCTCCCATTCCACATCGTCTGATGAACAGCTAGTGGTACCAGAAGACATCGTTTCTCGCCCAGTGGGATCACTCCTTTTGAGGAAAGTCAATCGAAACGCGCATTTATGTACCCGGGAACAACGTAACCTCCCCGAACCTTGGCGCTCTTGGCTCCGCCCACCGAATCACGCCTTGTTAACATTGTCACAACCAATTACAAGACGTGTGAAGTTCTGCCAATTAAACGCCTCGTTTATTTTGCTCCACTGACGAAAACTATACCCAAAGAGTGGCTCTCGAGGGCCGAAATAGGTGTTTACTTTATCAACCAAAACCAACAAAGACGTCCGGTGTTTTGGACGTGTCCGCGTAACAACTTCGTGCGTTGCGTCTTAACAAACTTAGCAAGATTACACAAAGAGAACTGGACCCCACGAAGAGTTATTATGTGGCAAGCTGCAACTTCTTTTCACCGGTGATGTCTCACGCACAGATTGAGTATCCGTTGTCTTTCCGTCCTTGTGCGCTGGCCATTGTCGTCTGCAAATCGGACGATTTCTGTAAAACCTAGTTTTAAAGCCAAATAATGCAGACTTAAAAAGTAAAACAAAGACCGTATTTGTGATGTAGCATTAGTGCAACTGTGAAGTTAACCGTAAGAGACGTTACAGCAAATCATCTTGGCTTTGTTTTTGCTTACGCATAAATCTTGTACTTGTGCGTGCGTTGTACAAACCGATTCACCCACAGCGATTTTTAAGTTCTGAAGTCGCTTATGCATTAGTTCAGTAGCCAGGCGGAGATTTTGCTTGGTTTTTGTGATCAGGCGTTCTCGATTCACCTGTATATTTTGCCGTGTCCCTGTGTTCATGTTTGTGCTTGTGCTGCCATGGTTCACACGTGAGATTTTCGCGAACACTCGCCAATCTCAAGTCTTCAGAAAATGTTTGCCAAGCCACAGTCCAGGATCGAACCCGTAACCCTCTGATGACCGGTGCATGAGAGTATATAATCATTGAATTGCCGAGACTCAAAGGGAGAGCGAAGGTTACAAACGTGGGGTAGTTTGAATTACAGATATACATACATACATACATACATATATATATATATATATATATATATATATATATATATATATATATATACATACATACATATACATATACTGCTAACACCTCAGTAACAAAGCGTACGATTCCGGCTCCATGCAGTTGCCTGATCAAAGTTACCTTGGTCACATATGAGAAGGATATTGTCCGGTTTGATTCTACTAATCACTGCAGGTTTTCTCCCGTAGTAACACTGGGCCCATGAGGGGTAGATCTTAAAGGACCTCAGTGAAGAGCAGGCTTAGTTAGCCCATAGGGTTATTCGGTACAAATGAAAATTCTTTCTAATTTACTTGCCTTAGTAATAACCTCAATATGACTGTAATTCTGAATGGACGTAACGAATGTCGTGGGTTACTATTGTGCCTCTTTAAGCATGACAGACAATATGCAAACGATCGTCCAGCTTGAGTCCTCAGAAGACGTTTCCGAACCTCAGGCGGGGATGGAAGGGACGCTGTAGCGATCATTGAGCTACCGAGACTCAAATTGGGGTGGACGAACGTTGCAAATAAGTATGAGTTCGTGATTATTTATAAAATCTCAGCTCGTATATACGTAAGTTCAGTGCAGATACCGAACTTTCGTCAAACAAACCAAATGCAGATGTTGGAAACAAAGGATTTTGTTCATTCGGAATAGGCTTGACTCGTGCAAAGTACAGCGTTCAAACTTAACCACAAGAAGGATGATCTCGGCATATAAGATTTTCCCACTCTTTTAGATGGTGTGTGTGTTTTACCCCATGCTGTTTAAGTGTTAACTTGCTCTTAAAATTTTCGAAACTGTCGATCGCATTTGCTGGTGCCCATTGTTTCTCGATTTTTATGCTTTACATTCTCCTTATTCTGTTCACACTTTTGCTAGCGTTATCCTTACTTATAACCCTTTCTCACTGTATGAATCACCCGGTGAACTTCCCCCCCCCCCCAAGTGACAGCGTCCATGATGGGCTTCGTGTTGCAATGATAGTCAACCGCGTGATTTCTTTGAAAGCGAACAGCTCAAATTGCGGAGATTACAACCTCGTTTTTGGCTTGAAGACACATTCTGACACTGGGGTGGTATTTAGTTAAAGCCAAAATACTCAGGATTAATTTTCGATTTTCTTGTGAAAATCTAACACCTTGTGCAGTTGAAAGGTCAAATTTTAGAGTAACCCTTTTGATCTAAAAATACTGATATTTTTTTTGCTTTGTATTGCCTGTCGCTCAAATATCAATTTGGCACGTGCACTTGACGACTGAGAGGAACCGATTTTACCAAAACTACCGTCTCTACAAAAATTTGTTCCTTAGGGGTGACATGCTAATTGTTAGGACAATACGATGAAAACCACCATGACAGCTATCGTTTATTTTTCTGTCACGATCACTTTGTCTGTTCTGATCGTGTAATAACACAAGCAGAGTATCATTCGCACTTACAAAAAGACCTACGTGTTTTGATTTAATACACCCAGGATTTTTTCAATGTGCGACATCAGACAGGTGTTCACAATTGCGTTTTTCGTGTTTCGGCCCAAAGCACTCGGGAGACTTCGTCTGTTGTTTATGCTTGCACTTGTGTTGACGTATGGACCAGGTTTAATGTACCGAAAAGAGAAACTCGAAAAACGTTTTGCGAACCACCAAGTATGATTACTTAACACACCCCCTCGAGGACGAGCGTTGTATAAGTATCTAATTACTCTGCTTGGTGGGGGACAAGTTTGAACACCACATTTGCTCCACCCTTGAATCTCCGGGTTAAGTTCCTGTTGTCAGGTGGTTTGACGTAGGCTTGACAACCCACTGTTGTTGACGGTAAAGCTTGGTTTTCACTTGGCTCCAAGCGGAGACTCAAGGCCAGAACGAACGAGGCTCTTGAATGGAACTGCTGTGGAAAGCAAGCACAGTTGTGGACGTATCCACGTAAGAATAAGTCAAAGCATAAGCACTGTGCAGCATAAAAAGTCAGTCAAAAACTTTATCCTTGATTTGTCTTCCATTTTACTTTATGGATATTCGAGTCCCTCAGAAGTACTCCGTTTTCATTTTTATCGTGCCCTTTACTCATGTTGTCAGGAAGGTTTGTCACAAAACCCCTACGCGTTTAAACATTTGTCATGGAACAGACATATTGTTATACAGTGAACTCTCTTAACGAACACCTCTCTAAGACGGACACCTCCCTAAGACGGATACCACGTTTGGTCCCGGCCATTTATACATTATTTTACCATAATCAAACTCTCTCCAAGACGGACACCTCTATAAGACGGACAACGGACACTAGTCAAGTGGAAAAACGTTCAAAATACCTCTCAGAGCGGACAGATAACTGTCTGATCAATAGATTCGGGTAACGAAATTTTAATATGTCACAATAACAAAGATGATTTCTGTTCCAAAAATTAACAAATTCTAAATCGAGTGGTTAACTACATGCCTTACATTGAAAGGCTTTCATTCGAAATATCAGGATCGTTCTCTCGCGGCAGAAAGACTGACGCTGAGTGAACGAGGCTTAATCGCTTTAATCCTGAAGGGCGGTGTCAGATTGCTTCATCTCCTAAGACGGACACCTCTCCAAGACGGACAGTAAGAGTGGTACCGAAGGTGTCCGTCTTAGAGGGAGTTCACTGTATATCAAAGCAAGTATCAGCTGGAATAAGTGCGTTAAAAGAATTTAAAGTTTACACAAGTCCAAACATGTTAAAAATGGTGTGTTATGCCCTAGTTCGACCGCACTTCGATTCGTATCGCCTTCAAAAACTTCAGCCACAACAGATGTGCCAGGATCATGAACTGTAAAAGAGAGTCAGGTTAATCGAATCCAGTACCCAGTCTACATGGGTGGAAATGTTAGAGGAGCAGTGAGCCCAAAATAAAGCTAAGCTCGTGTACAAGATTCTTCATAATATGGCATCATTAAAGCCCTGGGAAATTTCAAAAACTCGAATTCCATTCATCGTTATAATCTGCTAAGATCTCATTCCACAGTTTCCCTGTCATGTTCGAGAACCGAATATCTTAAAAAGAGTATTAGTTTTAACAAAATTACGTGATTTGCCGATCGGTTGCTGAACGGTCCGAGATTTTCCGACGTTGGACCGGTTCTATACGATTTTTATTCCGGTCCAGTAAGTTTTGGCGGGAAAGTCTCCGAACTGGTTTTATGAAAGTTAAGAATTAAGGATCAACACTGAAAACTTCTGAGTGATAAAATGGGCTGGAATACAAGTGCTGCTCTAGTCCAAAGCTCATTAAATGAAAGTACGGTAAATGAATGTTTAACTGGTGGTAACAAGAAGCAAAACGAACAAGTTACGAAGGTAAGGTAAACAGCAACATCCGACTACGAAAACCCAGCTCAACATGGAAAAGAAAACAACCTAAAAGACATGCAGTAACCCCCTCATTAATTTCCTTTCGTCGAACCGTACGGAAAGTATTTACTTTTCGTTTTGTTTCGCACAGACCTCGCGTCTTCGTCGCTCAGTCTGCACGAAAATTTCAGCCAAATACTTCCCTCGCATGGACCCCCCGCTCAGGGTTTCCCGTGTTGGGCATGTTTGTGAAAACACAGGTATTAAATGTAGGACAAATACCGCAAACGTCGACTTTAAGCCAGATAAATACCTAGGGGCCTTTGGCCCGGGTCGGATGTATTTGGCTTAAAGCCTCAGTTCTCGGTATTTATCCTCTTGGTGGTGTGCACGTGACGTCATGGCAGCCATCTTGGATGAACTTCCACAAAAATATCTCATTAACTTCTATTGTATGTGGAACCAACATGGCCGCCATTTGATTGTCTTTTGAACCCTAAGGGATTGGTTGAAACCCACGTATACAGAGGTCGTGTAGGACACACGTTTTGTAAAAATTTTTAAGTAATGTCAAACACAAAATTCCGATGGTGCAGAGCATGAAAGGTATAACATCCACTGCAAATGAGCGCCCTCGGAATGCCATCGGATCCTTTTCATTACATTTTGAACATTGCAACTGGTCGAACCCATTGAACTGTATCATAACACTGTTATAATACAGTTATAGTACAGTTCATCGCTCGAACCTTCGAAGCTGGGCTCATCTAGGTTCCTTACTGCTACTCAACAAAGTTCGGGTGGCGGCGGGCATTCAGGTATGGAACCCAACACAAAATGGTCGTCTTTGAAAGCCTTCATATCTTGTTCACTGCATTTCAACAAAGGTGCTACACTCTCTCGACTGTGCGAAGTCATGCTCGAGATCGAAGCCTCAGAAGAACGTCGAGATGTTGCGGGATTGTCTTGCACAGTGTCAAAGACTGAAACGCTCGGCTGCACTGATGAGGAGTGCAACGGGCCAGTTGACTTTGCAGTTGAAAACGGGCTGCCGAACAAGGCCGGCTTCGAAGACGAAGACGAAGACGAAGCCGAAGCCGAAGCCGAAGCCGAAGCCCTCGATGTGAAAGGCCCAGAACTGAATGTGCTGAAATTGAAATAGTAATTAAAAATTACAGTTAATTGGCTTAGGTCAATCGGGGCATAACTAGAACATTTAAGTGGAGAGAGGTAAAGAGGTTTCTGGTGAAACTCGGGCAGGATTACATGCATGGAATGGCACACAAAAGAAGGAAAAGTTTGTTGTATTCTAGGGGTTATGTTACGAACGAATTTTCGTAAAGCAATCTCTTGGATGAAAATTGAAATAGTGGGCCACCGGTTCATTACAATAGCGCTGAGAAAAGGAAATTCTCCTTTCAGTCTTCTAACACGATCTAGGCCCAGTTCAAACGTCGAACTCTTCACGTGCCGAATGTAAAGCTCTGGCCAAACAAATGCAACATCGCGATGCAACATGTTGAATGATATAGAGTCGTTCTCTGACCTGGAATTATTGTATTTTCGAGCTTTCGACTGTCTGGCTACATTCTTCCCGTTGAAGACTGTAGCCAGACAGTCGAAGGCTCGAAAATAAAATAATTCCAGTTCAGAGAACGACTCTTTATATCATGTATAAAGCTCACCGCGCATCCTCTATCTTTAAATATGTTGAATGATGTTGAAAGAAGTTTGATTTCGAAGTTGTACTCGTTTGGCCGCACACTTTAACATTAGGGACCTTAAGATTTCACGACGCGCTCATCTACTACGCGGGCGGAAGTGATCATGTAAGCACTGAGCATGGGCGCGGGTCGTAAAAATTTGTCAAGCCTCTGCGACGCGGCGTTTTAGCATCTTCTGGCGTCGTCGCAGACTAGACCTCGGACGCTGTTTACATCTTTCGTTAAAATGTAAGTTTCATCATTTTTTTTCCTCTTATTTTTATGACTTGAATTTGTTATGCAATGTTGTATCGTTAAATTATTGATGAAAAGAACCTAAATGTAATCTAACTTCATGGTTTTCACTAGTTTTATCACTATAACCTGAGGATCATTAAACATGTCTGCCGCACACTCACCTCTGTCCGCTTCGAAAACTGTAAATAAATCACCGTATGAATAAATCAACAGATTCGCCGAAGAAGTAGACACAGCGCTTCAGTTTGTTCACAAACAGTTCCCTGCAGACAAGTGAATCGTTCAGGAAGACCCATAGCATGACCAAGGACTGGAATTTCATTCTTCTTGAAACGAAAGTTCGCAACACATTCATCTTCGTCCATATCCTCTCAACAGAATCTGGAATAGTCTTGATATGGGAGTTCTTGGGTTTTCGAACGGCAAGCATCGTACAACAACACAAGCTCATCATCATCAATAAGAGAGGAGTCGTAGGCAACAAGTAAAGCATTTCTCGCTTTTTGAAACGAGCACATTTCACTGATACAGTGACACTGTAACGCAGACGCGGCTCTCCCCAGTCTTTCCTCGCATTTCATCGCGTTGTTGCTGAACGCGTCGTCAAATCTTAAGGTCCGTATTGTTGTACTCGTGCACGCGCAGCAAGTCATCTCTCAGGCAAGGGCAACGGGTAGATTGGCCTAAAATTCGGGATCGTTATTTGTCCTAGATATCTAATCTCTATAATTCGAGTCCGCACCGTACAACATATTGTAAAAAATTTGGCCACGCAGTTCAACACCATCCAACAAAGTTCAATTCATCAATGTTGAATGGTGTTGCATTCGTTTGGCCAGGGCTTAATGTTAATGACCAAAATCCTTTATTCAAGCTAATTTGCATTTGATTCAACACAAGAAAAGTCCAACGTTTGATCGAGTTCTTAAGTACTTAAATACGAGACGGAATACTTCCCCAGCTTTTAAAAGTCTCAGATTGAACGTTGTAGTACCAACCTTTGTGAACTCGATCCAAACAAATCCGTTGGTGCTGCGGTAGTGGTTGGCACCGTACTGCTGCCAAATAAGGAAGTATGACTCCCAGCGAACGGGGAAACGGAAGAAGAAAGCTTACCAAACAGCCCAGATGACGTACCGTTTGATTCAGACGATCTGAACACCTCTTGTTGCTAAAACAATTGATAAATATATTGTTTACACCGTACGGTATGTATTTAACCTTCATCTACACTACTTTAGTGCAGCTTCTACTATTTCATTCTCTTTAAGGTTTCTTTAAAAAATATCGAGTGAGGGGCAAAACAAAACCTGAACGGGCATGATAGCATAAACTTAGAAAACATTCCATTAGTCGGTTAGTACCTTGACTTCAGGGAAATTAGCGGTTCAATTTCCCCGCAGCCATGAAAAAATTTGAGGGCGTTTTGATTGCGTTTGCGCGTGGAACATTCACAAATCTTTCTGAGATTAATCGCTGATTTCCCTCAAGTCATGGTGTCACTTCGCAATGCTATAATCCGCTACAACCACCAAGGAAAACTTTGATAAGCCTGATCCCCTTACCCAGCCTGCACCTCGAAGAGAAACGGTCCTTTGTCTTCTAATTTTTCCTCGTCATTCATGAGGGAAATTTAGTATAAGACAAATGATATTCATGGCTCATAAATATCCCTCGCGTCATTCATGAGGGAAATTTGGTAGGTAAAGGCGAAATGTCTCTCTTGGATAAACAACGAGGGAAAGTCGTGGTTTACCGACAACGGAGAACAAAGAAATTCGAGGTGATCATGGTATAACCTATATTTCGAACGTACGGTTGAAAAATAGCTTACTTAACTTACCAATGACGATTGGGTCATACTGGCCAGTTCGCGTTTCCTGTGAACGTATTTTTCCAAGGTTTGCTTAAGGGATTGCGTCTGTAAAATCAGTCAAAGAATACTTTGTAAGAACGTTAAGAGATCCAGGAAAAGTCAACATAAGATATTTGTATCCAAAGTAGGTCTTCCCCATCTGTTCAAACAGATTAGCAAATAATTAACAATTATTCACCGAAGTGGAGGTGAATGGCGGTGAACACTCTTCACCGACACCGTGGTGGATAATTGTTTTAGCACATACCTCGCATACTTCTTTTCACATGCATCTTTTTTTATTTTGATTTTCAAAACAATTTTGAGCAACGTCGACTAGTTGCCTGCTCGTCGTTCGTAAATAACATTTTGAACACATCCTGAGTGCATTTATAGCTAAAAAGTAAAAGAAATGCAAACTGTGAATATTTTATTGCCAAATTTCGTTACCTTTTTGCAATTGTCTGACACGGCGGCTTCGTTTATTCAGAACAATTTTCTTCTTCCATTACCGAAACAACACGGGTAGCCATCTAGTTTATCTCGGAGGTGAATACTGCAGAATATTCCGTAATCAATCAGATTGGGCAGAAAACACCGTTCACCTGCGAGGTATGTGCTAATGGAGGACATTTCGAGATAGAGGAACCAATCAGATGGCGCGAAAACAATTCATCTGTTGGAATGCGAGGTATATGGTAATGGGGATTTTGTTCCTTTTAATTTTATTCTATTTTCGAAACACTGAAAGCTACATTCATTACACGTACGTAATTTTCAGCATTTCCTCCGGCATTGGCTTTGTAAGCTTCGACTCTTAATTCTTCTGGGGAAATGTCCAGGAGACCTTACGTGAAAAAAGCAAAAATTGGTTAGGACTGTTAAGAAAGGAAGTCCACATATATAAAACCTGTGCCAGCAAATAAAATTATAGCTACAAAAAGCAGTTGCAGAAACGAAGCTTCGTTAAACTAAACTGTTGAAAAAACAGTGCTGCTGTTTCAATACAATTCATTGCTAGAAATCTTCAGACAAACGTGCCAGACTTTAATGGTGCTATTTCCAAATCATCTCCAGATTTTCACGCGAAAATTTCTATGAAAAACTTATTGCTTCCATGAGTATCCTAGCCTTGAAAATATTTTTCTTTAGAACAAAGTATGCCATCATTCCATAATAACAAAGCCGCTATATGCTAACCGGGTTTTCCCATCTAAAACTGAAAGCCCTACCATGGAGGCCGAGTGCTTTATATACTCCATAGAAAAAGTCTGAACTTCCCCATAAAAACAGAGAGCTCTTGCGTACGAGAAGAAATAACTTCTGTCGAAACAACTCTTCGTAGCGACGGACGTTAAGTAGAAAGTAATAACACAGTAACGATAAACCTAGCTCTTCCGTTAACCCTTTACCGGCCAATTATTTTTGAGGTCTTTTTGGTGAATCCACTTGGGACGCGACTCTGCGCTATTTCTTCATTGAAGACCGAGAGAAGCGTCACACATGAGAGGAAACTGGACTCTATTGCGGATAAATAGCAAAAAGGAGCGCACCCATACTGTTGGTGCCCACGTGCGGGTGGACCGATGTGGATGGGGCTCTGCAGAGGCTCTATCCCGTGAACAGTCTCCGTGGGGGTACGGGGGAAGAGCAGAGATGGGGGCTTCTTTTGGTCGCTTGTTTCATCAGCTTTTTTTTAACAATGTTGTGCTTTTTTGGCTGATTAGTCAATTTGGCATGGTTGAAAAGCACAGGGCCAAAACTAGGGTCATATGCGACCCTACTGGTTCGTAAAGAGTTGAAGCAGACACCCTAGCTATTCCGTAATACCAAAGCATTCTTTCTACAGGATGTTCTTTTACTTACCATCGTAACACGACTCGTTCGCGCGCGTTGCATAACAAGACAGTGGCCATTGACCACTCTCATTCCACTCCTTCATGTCTCTTCTAACCATTTCACTACAACAGAAGGGCAAAGCAACTATTCAACATCACTTCTTTTCCTGAAATTTGACTCTAAATTGTATACTCTTTCAAAGAAACAAACATAAGAAAGGATGGGCAGATTGAACAACAAATAAATGAACGAATAAACGAGAAAACAAACTGACAGACAGAAAAGAAAAAAGAAATTCAGTTCCATAAATTCTTCCAAGATGTCTACACAACAAATTGTAAACTTTAGATTCTTACAGCCTTTGATCTGAGGTCAGCAAGTGCTGGCTTGATGAATTGGTACGTGGTCTTGATTGAGATATTTGATCAAAATTAGGCATTTCTGGATCTGGTTGGTGTGACAAAGCTGCAAAACGATTCTGTATAGTACAGAGAAAAATATCAAGATTATTACAAATTTAGGTCTAGCACAATTTGTAAAATCAAGTTATCCATAATGTAACATTAAAACTCCCCCTGGGTAACATTATAATCAAACTACACATATAGTCACTAATCAAACCATACAACTTGATGTAATCATTGTTCACATTAAAGCAGTTTTGAATTTATAAATACTCAAGCTCAAATGACATAGCCAAAGAAAATCCCTTTTAACCTTTCCAATCCTGATGACAAGTAAAATTTTAAAATCAGATACAGACCAAAGAAAGTTTCACGAGGTAGTCTCAATCCTTTCTGGTCTGAGATATCTATACTTAACAAGTAAAATTACCTTATATTAGCCAGAGTAAAGTTAAGAATTCAAATAGGGACCAAAAAGAGTTAATCCTTTCTGATCTGAGATGTCTTGCCTGGACCATCAAAGTCATTGGGTATTAGCCAGAGTATAAATAATAAAGTTTGATATGGATCCAAAAGAGCTAAGGTGATTTCCAGGGGTATGGTCATAAGGGGAGGAGGGATAGTCATTCTGTCAGCATGCATAGCAATCAGTATCAATTTGGTATCCCTATATTACAGTGGTATACCAACATGTAGCTCAGAAAGTTTAACTCGTCAACCATTAAGGAGTAAATGCCCTATTTTTCACAATAAAACCATCTGGCATTATCCAGAATAAAATTCTAAAGTGCACTCTTGCTCCTCAGTTGGTCAATGAAGTTAATTGTTGAGCATTACTGAATATTTCAAGCCCTAAGGTCATGATTTCTGCTCACATTGTAACCAGCGTTCCTTGCATTGTAGTGATATTGATTTCTTCCAGATGTACCACCACCACGATTGCCACCATAACGACCTCGACCACCATCACCAAAGCCTTGTCTGTGCTGATCATAATCTTGCTGCTTATGGTAACTGTTGCTATAATGATTAGAATATTCTTGCCTGTTGTAACCTTTGTTACCTGGTTCATTTAAAGTAATGAAACAAGGGAAATATAAATAAGAGCTTGTATTGCACTTTAATGTTATTCTGCTTTGAACATGCTCTAGATGTCACCCTATTTATACTTTATATTTCAATGGCTTCACGCCAAAACATTTCCTGCTTTTGAAGATCAACCCAGGAATTGTTCAAAGGATTTCAACGACTTACCAGGCTGCCGGTGCTCGTTAAAGCAGCTATCTCCAAACTTACAAATTCCTTTCAGGTAATATTGACAGATGACCATAATGGTAAAAAAACAATCAGAAATTGACCCCACTGCTCCAATGGTTTTCAGGTTCCTGTGGCACTTTGACTTTCAATAGCACCCAATGTGAGGTGAGGAAGCATATAACTTTCATCTGGTAAATAACCTAATGCAATAAATCTTCAACTTTTGATACAAACTCATGCGCAAATGATAGATACAATATACAAAACTCACGAAACGTACGCTGTCCACTTGTACAGTGGGTTCAATAGTAGCGCTCAAGTTTTTGGGTTTTTTATATTTGCGCTTGCATTTCTCATTTTGATTATTTCATTATTATGAAGGAATGAAACATTTGCGATTTGGTATTTTTCCACTCGTGATGCGGTTTGCAGTGTTGCATCGTATACGCAGATTATGTCATCAGAGTTGCCAAAACCTTTTACTTCTACAGTACTCTATACTCCACACTGAATTCAAAGTCATTCGACAAAACGTTTATTAGTTTACCAAATGCACCGAGGAAAAACAGAAATTGTAGTGAGCCACCTTAAAGATGAAAGTTTCATACATTTGAACGCTCAAACTGAACGTCGTTCAACTTTTTAATTTGGTTCACGTTCGCGCGCGCACGCATGCAAATCAAACAGGCTTAGACTCAGTAAGAGTCGTGGAGATTACATCTGCCTCTCCGCGTTGTATCAGTTTTCTTCGTATACCGTATACAGAGATTTGTTCCTCCGGCTTGTTGCCTTCGTGTTACCTTCCGATAATCATTTCCTTCTATATGTTCGACTACAGATTGAAATTTCTAAACACTATCTCCCACAATCTGACGTCACACAATAACGAATGAATCAAACGTCACGCTTTGATCCCCTAGTGTCCTCACTAGTGAACTCGTCTACCATGTTCCTAGCAAAGTGCAGATAACTTTGTGCCTTTTCCTGGGAAGGGTATAGGTGGTTCGAACTCAAAAGTTAACTGCAGAACTTTTCCACGGCAAGATATCTCAACAGCTAAGTTACGTAACGTGCTGGCACGACTGCAGTAAATTCTATTTAACTTTGTGAAAACACTATGTTGACCATCGTGAAGTATTAATTAACCTTTCTAAGGGAAAGTGACATTTATGTCCATATTAACCTAAGTATATAGTGGCATAAATGCCTCTCTTTCTCCGACAGAGTCGTGCTTTTTCGTGTACAAAATTACCTAGAATTATCCGCGCCACCTACCAACGTTCAAAGACTTAGACAGTGCAGTGGCTCCAGTTGTTCAATGCGTAGATTTGGTCCACTTTGAACTTCTAATTAACGGCATATTTCGCAATCATCTTTTACAAAACAAGTGACAAAAAACTAATAAATCTCATCCCAAGTTGTCACCTCTTTATAAATATCCTTTGGACGAAAGCTTTGTTCGACGATGATGCAATGTTACTGTACAAATGATTTGGGGTTTCAATGATTAGTTCGATCTAACTGTATGATGTATCTGAAAAAATCATGTATGTGTGAGCAGATATCCGTTTCTCAGACTAAGTGTGTCCACGTATTTCAAAAATTCTGCTGACGTCGCTTCTTCGCTTCCATAGCGTCCAAGATGGGCTGTCTCTTTCCCTGGTATCGTTTCCGAAGAGTATCGATTTCCTTTTCCATTTCTGAATCGAGAGAGTTCATTCGTCCTAGAAGTTCTTCGAAGGAAAGAGTTCTTAGCTGCAAGAGAGAATCCAAAATTAGGCTGAAATCAGAACGAATATCCTTCCCAGTACCATTTGTAAGAAGCTGAGCTTAAAATAGGGGGAAGCCAATGGCCCGGGTAAACGTTTGAACGGCGGCTACCAAGAAATTAACATGTGGACGGCTCCTATTCCACTTCAGCATAGAGAGAAAATTTAACTGAAGTATTGCAAATTTCCGTAAAGATGTTACGCGGGAGATTTTCACCGCAATAAATGTTCCTCTAAAAGTTATGTGGGTAACATACCATTTGTGAGCGATGTTTAAAGGGTTGTTTACACGTGTGATTTTGTGCCTTGCGATTGACATCTTGGAGTATGTGTTTAACTTACGAGAGCATCGAGTGCAAATTACAGCGAATCATAAGCGGATATCCGCAACCAGCCGACAGCTTCAAAGAGTAAAAGATAAAACATATTCCCAAAAATAATGACATCTTGTAAACTCAAGATTCTAGTTATATAAGAGACAAATATTTAACTCTTACATATCGGGTTATAGACGAATACATAACTCTTATATATTGTTTCTTAGATAACTCGAATCTTGAGTTTACAAGATGACATTTTTCGGATGATGTTTCATCTTTTACTTTATAAGCGGATATCTTGCTGCATAGACTGTCACCAGTGTACTACATATACCAGGATGACAATCGCAACGTACAAAATCTCACGTGTAAACGGCCCTTAACAAAATTTTGTTGCAGCAACATGTGTCAAAGATCGTGGTTAAAAATTGTGCCGTTTGATACCACTTTTAAACACTAAGTTTCAAAGTTTTACTCCAACGTCTTGTTTAATATATGCAGAGATCCGAATATAAACGCGGCCGATGGAGAGGGATACTTACGAAATCAAAATCTGCTGGTCCAAACTTTTTCGGTGGTCGAAATGGTGAATCCGATCCGGGTCGCCGTAGAACAACTTGTTGTGAAGAATTGTCAGAGTTTTTTCTTTCGTTCATATGGTTTGAAGCCTGTGGGCTTTCAAACATCTTATCGAAGTGATCCATATACGATGGTCGATATTCATCTTTTGACTCAGTAGTACCCATCTCTAAGAAAGGTCATAATCATAATCAATAGTAATGCAAAACAACGGTGACTTCGAATATTGTCAGCATATTTCTTTTATTGAACATCTACGTTTCGACTAGGTTTTAGTCATCACCAGGAATGCTACAGGAGAAAGCGGTCACAGCTATATTTATAGGCGAGAGTAGTGAGTAATATGATGTTAATAGAATATTACTAAATCTTTTGACGCTTTAGTTCCGTGGTTTAGCGATGGGTTTTGTCGGCGAATGGCGAGGGCCTCTTTAAAAAGCAACAAGGACCAATGTTCGGCTTTATCTACTATTTTACAATTATTTAGGATTAGTTGGGTTGAACTGTCAATAGTCATCAATGACTAATAACTCACAAAAACTAAGGGAATTTGCTTAAACAGGAGTATTAGATGCGATGCAAAGTGCTCGTAATTTTAATCACCATTTTGTATGCTTTCTCAGCTAAGGTGTTTTTCAAAAACTAATCACCAACAAGTGTGCCTAGTACCTAAATTTTCAATTTCCAGACGTGAATACAAACATTTAAATTTAACGAGATATGCTACAATCAATGTAAAAAATGGTTGGAACAAAGATATTGAAAAGCTCTCAGAGCTCTACCAGACTTGTACCACAACTTTTCCAGCAATCAAAACCGAGCCAACAAAGCGAGGTTTGTGTGATTGATACGTAAGAATTCTCACACTTACTCTTCATTGTCCCTTCTTCCTCCTCATCATCGTCGTTTATTACCATAGTACCCATACCAGATCGCAGTGTTTCCTGATCGTTAACTACCATGGTACCACTGTCATCATTTACCACCATGATTCCATCATCATTTACCACCATAGTTCCTTCCATCACCTCCTTATTAACAATCATGGTTCCTGACTCATTATCGCCTTCTTCATCTTCATCCTTCAAAAGAAAAATGGACTGTTAAATTATGCTTACGGTAATATTCATCGGTCGCTGGCTAATGAATATCTATGGGATTTTCCACTGACATGATCTTACCACCGTGAGTGGCGTCATTTCAACAGGGGAAATCTATTCTGGAATTACCAGGCGTAGTCGAGCGTTTTCAGATATTTTATCGGTTAAAATGGCGTCGTTCATGTTTCTATCACAGTACAAAGACACGAAAGCTATTGTTTATTTGTTTTGTAGAATAACCAATTATTCTTGTGACGTCATCCATGTCTCTATATTCCAATGTAAAACTAAAATGACGTAAGGCGTGCCGCTGTACTCAGACAAAATGGGGCTCGTCCCGACAGAGAGTACATAAAATGCATGTTATTTTATAACGCATGATATCACGTTTACTACGCACAAAGAATTACGGTTAAATGCACAAGTCGCTGTTTTCCAGCACGTTCAATTGTAAAGGTGGTCCACCCTAATGTTCATATTTTCCCATGTTCATCGCTGACATTCTAGATCAACTATATCTGGCTCTTCGTCTTGAGCTTCCTTACTTTTTTTTCAAAGCAATACCTCATCGTAGTCGTCAGCATCTGCTTCATCTTCCTTTGATTCTTGTTCTAATTTTTCCAGGGCCTCTTTGATCATGCCAAGCAATTGAGCACACGGTTCCGCTTTTCTTATAAAAGGATGCTAACGTACAAGAAAATGAGAATAATACGAAGTTATCTGAGGAAACATCTGCACTGCTATGGCACTTACACTGTCCGTCCATGTTCAGTGCTTGAAAGTTTCGATGGTGACTGCGTTTACTAGTATTCGTGCTGATACATTTTCAGTATATCCCCAAGCTGAGTTTTAAGAGTAAGTAAGCGAGTGGTTTTTAGCTCGCTCGCACTGTAAAAGCCTTTTCCCTATGGTAATAGATACATGAAACTCATTAAAACCAGTTGGTAACAATCACATTTAAGTGGAACAGGCAACGTAAACCATTATGGCACTTCAAGTGTTCTACCACATTCACCTTCCGCTTCATGTGTGAACCGATGCAGGATCAATTGTGAACCCGTTTGTAAACGTTAAAATTCCATCATGCACATGTATTCACACTAAAACTGAAAACGTCATGTAGGACATCGGTGTTTATGTTGTAGACAACATGGGGTAGTCGATGGGCCAGTAAAGACCATGTCTATTCACTCTAGATACCATGGTCGACGACTAAACTCTCGGTTATGATGCATTCCGTCGAAAATTGTATGGAAAATTCCCCATCCCATACTCCGGATGAAATTCTAGTCATTCGTTCTTACCATGAGTAGCATTTGTGCAGTTTGTCTTTCTTCGGGATTTTTCACCAAACAGTTTTTCACAAAATCCTGAAATTCGTCGGACCAATTTTCTGGGTTCTTGAAAAACGGAGGCGGTTTGGTGGGAATCATAAATATTGCCTAAACAAGCACGCAAACACAAAATAGAATTGTTGGTGAACGGCGGAAGTTAACTAAGTAGTTTCTGCTTCAGTTCCAGCAATAATAATAACAACAAAAATAATAATAATGATATTAAGAAGAACAATAACAACAATATTTAATAACAATAATACAATCTACTCAAACTCATTAATAATTGATGAATTATGGAAGCCAACTCGTGAACACATACTATATCACAAGTAAGTATTTTGATACCCAATGAAAACATGTAGAAACCTCATTGATGATCTGGATCACATTTTTTAATTTACTAATTCAAATGAATGAAACAAACATGCAGTAAAAAAAAAGCAATAGGTATAAACATTTGAGAAAACACGTACAGGTATTCCTATTGATTTATTGCATGTTTGTTAAAAGTTACATTTGCTCTTATCCTCTCTGTTTCAGAATCATCCTCAGAGATGTACATGAACAGAAACTTTTCATGATAACCTGACACTACTGAAGTCAACTGAAAAATGTCCACTTGAGCGGGATTTGAACTCACACCGTTGACTTCAGCAGTGTCAGATTATCATGAAAAGTTTCTGTTCTTGTGCTTTGAATAAGTACATCAGAGACCTTTATCATGTGGCTATAGCAACACTATGAAGACTTAAAATGTAAGGATTCAAATACTATGGCATTATTAAATTAAAAATTTCAGGTACAATACTATACTCCAAAAATGCTGCACTTTTTTCAATGGCATTTTCAATATAGCAAAACAGCTCAGAGTCTCCTTAATAACTTAAGTATAGTCACCTACCCGCATTGGATGTATATCTGCATAGGGTGGCTTTCCTTCTGCCATTTCAATGGCTGTTATACCAAGTGACCATATATCTGCCAAACAGTCATAACCAATTTCCTAAAAAGATTGATGAATACAGTAGAACCTGAGTTTCACGACCACCCCTTTTGCCAGGCAAAAGTGGTCGTAAATGCCAGGTGGTCGCTTAAGACAGGTAATGATGTGACGTAACTTAGTGGCTGCCATATTTGCGTGTGCAAATTCCGGAAAATGCGTAAATTTCAGCAAAATGCGCATTATTATGATTGAACAAGCAAACCCAAATTTCATTGACAATTACTTCATTCAACTAAGAATCACACAAGAATTTGCTTAAGTTCATCTACTTATTAAGTAAAAAGAAATTGGTCAGCGTGTACTGCTTTGATTTTCTAACTCATTCAGAAAGAAATTCACAACAGTATAAGTATAACTGCATGGAAGCAATCAAAACTAGAACGAAGCGGTAAGTGCGTAGTTTTTCTTGCTTCCTGTATTCTCCTTGCCAAGACAGTTCGAGCGATTGTGGAGCGGCATTGATTTAAACGGCGAACTTAACTCACGAAACTTAATTATGATTGATCAAATTAAATCTCCCGTACCTACCAGGTTCGGCAGAAGAGGACACTGATCTTCTGCCGAATTTAATCCATCAATCAGGTTCGGCACATGAGTAGAGTGGTCTGCAAGTTTAACTTGCAGTGGTCGCTCGTGAAAGATAAAATTTCTTATTTTGACCGCTAAAAAGTGGTCGCTGGTCGCATTAGACAGGTGGTCGCTCACGGCAGGTATATTTTAACTACAAATCGTCTGTGCCAGAAAAACTGGTCGTATATGACAGGTGGTCGTAAAAAGGGGTGTCGTAAAACTCAGGTTTTACTGTATGATCATGTGTCTATTTAATAGGAAATGCTCATAAAAAAGAACAAAGGAATGAAGTGTGTCTAGCATAGGAAGAAACATAAGCTGAGCATGTGAGTAGTTATTCTTAATTATGATATGGCATAGTCGAGGAACTATGTGTATAAACCTTTGCTATTTCAATACCTGTATTACTTCTGGGGCCATCCAAAATGGTGTTCCAATCACAGTGTTTCTCTTGGCCATTGTATCCTTGTATAATCAACATTAATAGTGCAATTAAAATTATGCATAAAAAGGTGGAAATATGTAAGTACTGAATATCCAGCTCAATACATATAATGAACTGTAACACACCACACACACACACACACACACACACACACACATATATATATATATACACATATATATTGTTTAATCAGTTGGAGGATCTTCCAGTATTACTGTGACTACCTCATATCTACAAGGAAAGTTTTTGAAGACTGTACACTGTAGTAATGCATTAAGCACAGATCTCATACCAGATTTTGTTTGGCTTCTAATATGTACCAATGACAATTATTTTGCTGTGCACATTGGGATGATCACTTGAAATATACACTAACGCATGTCATTATGGCTACAAGAACAGTCCTTTTAGTTTACTGTAAAGCTATGACTATCTGTTGGTATTACAGACTTCAGTACACAAAATAGAATTCACACTAAAGGCTCTTTTGTCTCCCCCATGTGTCTGCACTTTTGCATCATTTTTGTATATGAGAGCTTAATAGCATGAACAGCTAAATTTCAATTACTCGTATTTGACTCTTTAATAAGAAATGAAGCAAGCAAACCATCATACCCTAGCAAGTTTGTCCACTGTTTAAGTAATCTGGTGAATTTTGTTGTTGACCTGGTTGAAAAAAGCCCTGGACTCTACTTATTCTACTTACAGTAAGTTGTCCTGCAACTCCAAAGTCTGCCAATTTAGCTTGTCCTTCTGTATTCAACAGAATGTTGCCAGCTTTTATATCTCTGGAGACAATAAAAAACAACTGTGGCAACAAGTTTAGGTTTGACACCATTAAATTTGTGTACATTTTTAAAAGTATGTTATTATTTCTGAGTGCAAAACTCATCCAAGACAATCACACAATTGCTCATTCACCTTTTGTTAAAAAGACTTAGGAAAGTACAACTTATTTCTTTTTGATTCTCTTGTGTCACATATGGTACCAAGGCATTCTCTTAGCATCTTTTTTCACAGTGATGTAACTTTTTTTTAAAATCCTAGTTAGACTTTAAAGTTGGATTTTAACCTGGCATATAATTAAGAAATAGGAAGAACATGTAACTGCTTCAGAGAAGTAGAAATCTGCCTTAAGGAGAACAGGTCATCACAGCAATCAGAAATGCCTTCAGCTTTATTCTTTAAACTTAAACAGGAGCAATATTTTATTGGTTAATGAGGCATTCAGGTGTCTGGAGACACATGCCTGGCTGAACACTTTTTTTTCACCCAAATAATAATCCACAACTTGTTCAACAATTGTGAAGTCCTGTACATGCAGTTCATTTTCATTTCTACTCATGGCTCTCTCCTATATAATAAAGCTTTGCTCAGGCAGTACACCTCCTTTAACTTAAGCCTTCTTATAATTGTATTGCAACCTGTTTAGTATGGCATTAATTACCCATTTTCACTTAGCAATAAACATTTGAAAATCAGGAAAAACTGAAGTCAACATACCTGTGTATTTTACGCCGTAAATGGAGGTATTCCAAGCCTTTTAGTGCATAACTTAATATACATGCAATTTGTTCTTCTGTACACTAGATATAAAAGAAGTGGCCTTTTAGCATTCCATGAACTACCACTACTTACTATCAACCTTAAAAGACTTGTAAGATCTAGGCTTCTTTAATTTGGTAATACTTTGCACACAAAAGTTTATAACAAAAGTGCACCCTTTTCACTTACAGTCTTGTTCCTTAGTTTCATTATATCTGATACAGAACCAGCTCCACAATATTCCATAACAATCTACAGCATTAAGCAAAGGAAAAGCAACTTGGTAAAGTTCACACAAGAAAAATTTAAGAATTGATATTTTGTAATAAACAAGTAAAATCTACAAGTGTGTTACAGTGTATACATTCCTCTCCATTTCCTTGCTTTTGAACTATTGCATATATGATGCATATAAATACAACCTTCACATAAATAATGGTCAATGCACCAGAATATACTGACATAATATAAACTCACCCACAAGTCTGTGTTTTTGAAGTAGCTTCCATAATACTTTACAACATAAGGGCTATAAAAATACAAGGAGATTTACCAGCTTAATTCTTGCAAGCTCTAGTCACAAAAGCTGGACAAAAAATAGCCATACCTATCACACTGCTGCATCATGCTGATTTCTTTAATGATCTCTTGAAGATCTGTGTCAACAGGAACTTGCTTAATAGCCACCACCTGACCAGACTCTTTGTGCATTGCCTTGAATACAGAGCCATAAGAGCTGCAATACATTAAAGAAACTTGTCACTGTTGTCCCAGCACAACATTCTCCTTTTTTCAAGAATCTATGCTGCATTTGTCTTTCCACAGTCAGCTGTTATTTTCAAAAAGGGTGAGTGGTGCTTAGTAGACCAAAACAACATTTTTCTGTAGCTAGAGTACCTCCTCAGGGTACACTGTAATAATGCATACACACCTTATTGAATGTGTTCATTTTTGAAATTATAAATGCAATAAATGTACAGAATTAGCATTTATCTCTTGTTTCTGTCAAGTTCAATTAACATTATCATTTCATTTGTAAATGTGCTTTCTTGTTTGTTTTTCTGATCTTTTTTCAAGTAATAAACTATAATTTTGAGAATTTTAAGCATTAAATGATGAATTTTCTAATCTGTAATGCTTGCATGAATAGGATGTCCCTTATAGTAAAAAAAAATTCTGATATATTTTGATAAAGGCTCTCTGCAAGGTTCTTATTTGTTTGGTCCATAACCAGAGAGAATTTTCTATTTCATTATAACCTCTCATTGCATTATCTAAAGGTTTCTCAAAAAAAATCATGCATTATTTTCTATCATTAGCCAAACTAAAACTGGAATAATAAATTTGCAATATATTGGATTATAATTCATATTATGTTGACCAAATTAATAAAGGATAAAGCTTTGTACATATGTAATCCAAATAAAAGCCTGTTTTATACCATTGAAACATGACAGAAGTATGCAAAAAAGATGATAATTCAACCACTAATTGACACTGTTCAATGTCTTTGGGAACTCAAGGAGATCTGTATGTGTTTTGGGTGTTATTACCATTTATGTAATGGAGCAACAAAAGCAGGTTGTGAATAATCCACAAAACTTTGTTGAGTTGATTTCATTTTCCAACAATAGTATAACCTGTGATCATTTTTATTTCACCTATTCCAATTGAAACATGAACAATTGCTATTATGTACTTCTATTAATGTAAAGGATTTGTTTCTGGTATTATCTTGACACACGTATGTGATTTTTGCCCACATGAATCATTAGTTTTGGTAATATCATGATCTGTTTTTCTCACTCAGTGCAGTGGATCTTCATTCTTCGAAATATAGTTAGTGCACATATCTAGATTACTGATCATGAAAAACAGTCTTAGCATCAAGAAAACGTTCAATATAAAGGTTAATAACTATCTCTGTTTTGAAATCAGCACTACAAGAATAGTCACAGGTGATTGGTTTAGAGTATATTCTGATAATACTTGTTGAATTGACATAAGAAACTGTCATATGCCTTAGGTAAGCATTTAATTTTCACTTCTCCCACAAACAGGTTTTCAGAAGCAGTATTCGCTCTTGGATGCCAGCAACGGTAATGTACATGATTAACAATTCAAAATCCATATTTAACAATGAAAAGAAGGAAGTAAACAACAGGTTTTCGTCGCTGTAAAATCATGTGCGTAATTCTTAGCGATATTTTCGGACAATTTAAATGGTAAAGATAACTGTACGTCTTCTTTCGTAAATTTCTTTTTTTTGGGGGGAGTGAGAAAGTTGACAATATCTTAGGCGTCCGGAAGGAGATGTTTAATATAGCATTAGTATAGCCTGAGCTACTTGATACTCCAGCATACCCTTCTCCAAGTTTCTCCAGCACATCAAAGACTTCCTCGGGCTGCCTTTGTAAGCTCTCCTCGCTGAGCTTTCGTAGTTCATTCCTTGTCAAATTTAAAAGAAAATTAAAGACAGATCTTCATTACACAGCCAACCAGATTAATTATTCCAAGAACTTCTATATTTTTCTTTCAAGTCTATTGAAAGCCAGTTCTCTTGAAATGATTTAAGTACATACCCTTTTGACGACATAGCTACACGCTTTTGCTGCGTATGTCTACCACATTCTTTAAAATCATTTCGTCAACCTCGATCAGTAAAGAAAGGAGATTGTTTCTATTTATAATTTTGTCATTCTTTGCTTGATCGTCTTTCCACCATGTTCTGTCCTCAAAACATTCCTAGTTAAGTCATTCCCACCAATCATAACAAGAGTACAAGGGCATGTGACTTCCTGTTTTGATCCCTTACCAACCAAAACTAACCCCCAACAACTAGAAGTACACAAATATCCCAAATTGGTGCTGCAGTGTGAAGAAGAAACGCGTCAAATTTAAAAGTAACATTTGTGATTTAACCAAATCGATATAAAGTTATATGTAACATGGGATTACAGAAACCTATGAATATGAAATAAATTTTTGACTTTCGGACTCCGATTCTTGACGCTTTACCATTTTCCGCCAAGGTAATAAAATGAAAAACGTCCTCTCTCGTTAAATGTCGTAAAGCCGTTTCGGCAATCATCGGAACTATATCGAGACATCAGGAGGAATTCAGAGAAACGCAATCGAGCATTTTTCATTGGCAACGCATGTACGCCAGAAAGAACGGCAAGATGATGACGGAAAGTGTAGAACAGTTTATGGAAGTTGCCAGACAGCTTGAAAACGAAGAAGCGACTCTCAGTCACTCACGAGACGATAGGGAGGGAAGTAGAGAAAGTGATCGAGACGACAGGGAGCGAATTCGTAAAGGTAGCAGCTATGAAAGAGAGAGAAAAGAATCTAACCGATATGCCCCTTACTCAACATCCAAGACAGACCGAGACCGTGCAAAGAAACGAGACAGTAGAAAAGAGAACAGAGTTTATGTGAGCAATCTTCCATTTTCTCTCAAGTGGCAAGATCTTAAAGATCACATGAAGAAAGGTATGCTACTATACAGAGCGTTTCATTTCAAAAACTGCAGCTTGGTTTCGTCATTGTACTGTGGCTATGTGTCGCCTTCTACGACACTGTCAGGCGAAGACTATTCGTGTTTCCTCTTTCGGGGAGCTTTTTTTTCACGTTAGTACGCTTGTTGTTGTCGTTTTTCTCGTCTAAAGAAACGAGTTGAATTTGTTGTGTAGTTGGAGATGTGGCCTTTGCTGAAATTTTGGAAGATTCGAGCGGGAAGTCGAAGGTTAGTTGGCCTTGGAGCATTATTGTTGAGGTTACGCGAGCCATGTGGGGACACTGTGGGCTCGTTGATGTTTCTTCTCGAAGATGGCATTACAGGATATGTCGGGCTACCTATGAATGTTTGATGAAGGATTTGCCGAGAAATTTGGGTTTGTTTTCATGAAGCAGAAAAGATAAAATGTGCAGTGAATAAGCAATGAAAAAACTGAGGATCAATTTAAATTTTGTTTTCCCCACCTCCTTGGGGAGGAAATACTTAAATGGCCAATCTTTGTCATTTAAGTATTGTATCCCCTGAACCTACTCATGAAAATGTCAGTAATTAAAGGTTAGTGGACGTGACTTCAGTTTTTATGGGTATTTCTAAAATAATCCAACCAGACACCTGAATTTGTTGAAATTCAGAACATCATCTTTTGCTAAGTAATCCTTTCACTTTTGACTAAACTGTGGGCCTCATGTATAAACCCAGGGAACCTTCCTGGTTTATCACAACAGACTGTATATCACTCATTCTTACTTGAACTGGCACGCACAAAACAACAAATCCAACTGGAATCACTGCAAAGTGAAGTTAAAGTGAATGGTGTTTGAAGAGACATGATTGCAAGATATTAGTTTACAAAAGTTCATGTGGAGGAAACAGTCAGGAAAAACCAAATCAGATGCCATAATCAAAGAGATTGCCTGTCAATATCCTAGTTGATGGTCCAAACAATTAAAACCAAACCATATTCCTCTAAGAACCATAAAAATAATAGAAGTTTATGAAAAACTATAATCATTATTTAAATTGCTTGTTTTTGGTTTTTAATGTAATGGTAAATTGGAGGAACATTACTTAAATTGATCCAAAACTGAAATATTTAAGAGGTGATAACTTGAGGGTGATGAGATTGACATATTGATGGGTTAATGTTGATCAACCATCTTTGGCTCACAAGAAAATCAGGTTTTCTGCTTATGTGCAAGAGGTACCAAAAATAGGTTATGCAATTTGGCATTAAAGGTGATTGTATGACAGGAAACTTAGTGGTGACTTTTTATATCAATCTATTAACATTTTTGTAACTGGAAGGTGGGTTCTTTGGTAGCATGTTCAGTGACTGAGGTCCAGACAAATGTGGTCCATACTTGGAAATGTCCTCTAATTCATTGGTGAAACCATTTTCTGAAAGGGTTCTTTAACACATTCAAGAGAGTGCCCTCCTCACTTTTTTTTTTACCCTGTTATGATAATGATGATGATTTATTTGCCACACCATGCACATAATAGTTGCATAATTCTCAGGATAATGTGGCAAGGAGATCTCAGAAACCACTGGGCTTATTTTGAGGTCACCATGTGAGTTTAATATTTAACTTACATTTGCAGTGCATTTATGTAGTATGAGTTAATTTGAGGGAAATTTCATCATAGATTTCTTAAAACTATAGAGACAGAGTGAATCCCTTAGATTTGATGGTAGATAATCCCAAATCTTGGAGCCTTGATTGAGCATTGTAATTTTTTTTAAGATTTTGTACTACAGTAGAACCTGAGTTTTATGACACCCTATTTTACGACCACCTGTCATATACGACCAGTTTTTCTGGCATGGACAATTTGTAGTTAAAATATACCTGCTGTGAGCGACCACCTGTCTAACGCGACCAGCGACCACTTTTTAGCGGTCAAAATAAGAAATTTTACCTGTCATGAGCAACCACTGCAAATTAAAATTGCTGACTGCTCTACTCATGTGCCGAACCTGATTGATGAATTAAGCTTGGCAGAAAATCAGCGTTCTCTTTAGCCAAATCTAATAGGTAGGGCAGATTTAATTTGATCGATCATAATTATGTTTTGTGAGTTAAGTTTGCCATTTGAATCAATGCCGCTCCACAACCACTCGAGCTACCTTGGCAGGGAATACAGGAAGCAAGAAAAACTACGCACTAAAGGGCCATTCACACTGAGATCGATCTAACTTGAATTGATCTGAGATCGATCTCAGTTCGCTTCGTGAAGGCATTCACACTTGAAATGGACTTGTTTGGATCAATCTCATTTCGCATTCAAGTGTTCACACTCAGATCGCTTTTCAGCTAGATCGACCTGAGATCGACCTAACCAGCTAGTGTGAACAGGCCCATACCGCTTCGATCTAGTTGTGATCACTTCCATGCAGTTATACTTATACTGTTGTGAATTTCATTCTGAACGAGTTAGGAAATCGAAGCAGTTCGCGCTGACCAATTTCTTTTCACTTAATAAGTAGATGAACTTAAGCAAATTCTTATGCAATTCTTAGTTGAGTAAAGTAATCGTCAATGAAATTTGGGTTTGCTTGTTCAGTCATAACAATGTGCATTTTGCTTAAATTTAAGCATTTTCTGGAAGTTCCACAGGCAAATATGGCGGCCACTATGTCAAATCACTACCTGTCTTAAGCAACCACCTGGCATTTACAACCACTTTTGCCTGGCAAAAGGGGTGGTCGTAAAACTCAGGTTCTACTGTACAAGCATGAGGACAATAATTTCTTACTGACCTAGTATTGTAATTATGTATTTGGTTACAACATACAAATAAATTGAAGAACAACGTCAGTAATTTTTTACCAGTTTCATACATAGATTTTTTCTAGGAAAAAGGTTTCAACAGGATTCGATGGGTTTTAAATGAATAAGTATTTCCATTGTTCATGACTTACTGCCTTTCCACTCCTTAAGACAAATTCATTTTGTACCATTTTTCATGGAGTAAGAAATAACTTACCAAATCCTTCCAGTTGGTTTAATTATTAAAGGTTGAATCTCAATTTGAAATTGGCTGTTGAAATTTGAATTTGAAAGTTAGCAAAAGTTTTTGTTTTTAAGAAAGAAGTGACAAAAATCAGATGTTATTCATATGATTGATTGTATTTTTAACTAAGAATGTGTTAAATTGAAAATGCAACCATCCATGAAGTTCAAGAAATATTTACTTTTGTTTTTCTCCTTTTTTCCACAGGGATGCGGGTAAGTATCAAATTGTTTACATCTGTATGACAAACATTCAATTTCATAATGTTATTAAAATAACATTTTAAGTAGTGAGTTCTTTTCATGAATAGTGAACCTCATTTAAATGCCTTTTTGTTCAAGAATTGTAGAATTCCACTCACCAGAAGATGCACAGAAAGCTATCACAGAGTTGAATGACACTGAATTTGGTGGAAGGATGCTCAAAATTAGAGAGGTAGTCTTCGAACACTTAAAAATTCTACATTTTGCTATAAGAATTGTAGGAAGAGATTTTATTTTACCATTTCGGTTCACACATTCAACCAAGCAGCATAGACTTCCTCTAGGCATACCAGTTTCTCCTATAGTAATTCTGAATGCACTACAGATGTCCTTGACAACCAATGAGAACTGTAATTTTTGACACTGGCTTGCATACCAGTTCATGATTGTTTGATTGTATACCGTGTACTTGATTGTATTCTTTGCTTGTTTGCCTGCTTGCTCGCGTGCATATTTGTTAAGACTAAACTAGGACCAGTCCTGTCATGAAAAATACTACAAGTGCAAACCCTTCAGACTTCGGAATGAATTAATATTACTGGACCATCTGCTGAGGTAATCTAGTTCACTGCTCTTGGAAATTAACTAAATGGTTATTGCTGGAAATACAGTAAACTGAAGGCAAGTGAATTGGGATTTTTTTTTAGGACCGTGTTGAGAATGATGAAAGACATCGGAGGTCAAGGGAGAAAAGTAGCAGCAATGCAACCAACATATTAAGTGGCATAGGAGGAATTGGTGGACTGGCTGGATATGGTATGATGGGTCTTGGACAGTTCGGGCTTTTACAGCAAATGAGTTCTAAATCTGATGCTATTTCTTCTTCAGTTTTTGTAAGCAATGTAAGTCTGCTTAACCTTTCAAAACTGTTCTCTAATTTATTGTACTGTAAGAGTACTACACACATGCTCCTAAATGCAGGTATACTCTGCTGAATTGTCTGGATGTAAATAATTGCTAATTGAATGAGTGACTGCATGTTTTTCTAGCTTGATTATCGAGTGAGTTGGGCAAAATTAAAAGACACATTTAAAGCTGCTGGTAAGTTTTATTCCTTTGATTTTCTGTAGTAATCCATTGTTGGTTGGAGTTATAAGATGCATGCAACTTTCTGAAATAATAGTGCATATGTGTATCTCTGATTCTCATGGGTCATTCCACAATTTTTGGGTTCTTCAACATCATGGCAATTGAGGAACCAGGTGGAAAGTGTAATCTTGTTAGGAATATCAAAGCTCAGCATATAATTTTGAATACTTCTTAGGCAGCCGTCACACTATTGTCCATGACTTAGTGCATTTGCGAACATTTCCTCTGGTGACTAACCAATCTAATACGTGAACAGCAGACACAGCCACAGTCCCCACAGATATACCCCAATGCTGCTGGTACTGATGCTGCTACCTTTGCAGCGGCCTTTCTCTTAGCTCTCTTTGCGTCAATGTCAGTTTTCAGCTTTGTCTCCCCTGCTTGGAGTGCCTAGCTACACATGGTCTTCCATTTATCTCGGTTTTCAGCAAGTAGTTCCCAGTTGTCAGCTGGCAGACTTGTTGCAAGTATGTCTCTCTTGCAGACATCCCTGAAGCATAGCTTAGGTCTGCCAACAGGCCTCGACCCAAGTTCCAGCTCCCCATACAGAAGGTTCTTGGGGATCCAACCATCTTTCATTTGGCGGACATGGCCTAACCACCTCAGTCTACGTTGTCTGAGGAGGGTGTACATCGAGGGAATACCTGCTCTTTCAAGTACTGCATTGTTAGACACCTTATCTTTCCATGAAATGGACAGGATGCGGCAAAGGCATCTCATGTGGAAGGTGTACAAGCGTTTCTCCTGCCCAGCATAGGTGGTCCAGGACTCACTGCCGTAAAGTAAGGTGCTCATGATGCAGGCACGATAGACTGCAATTTTAGTCTGGGTAGTAAGTTTCTTGTTCTCCCACACTTGAGCAGAAAGCTTGGCCATGTTAGTTGCAGCCTTTCCGATTCTCATTCCGAGCTCCACATCAAGAGAGGCATTGTTAGAGGTGGTAGAGCCAAGATAGGTAAACTGCGAGACGACATCCAGAGTGTAGTCTTTGATGGTTAGAGCAGGCGTGACTTCAGAGCCTTGGCACATGACTTTCGTCTTCTTCAGGCTGATGCTAAGTCTAAAAACCTCACATGCATTAGAGAACCGGTCGAGAAGGCTCTGGAGCTTTTCTTCACTGTGTGCAACAAGGGCAGCATCATCAGCAAAGAGAAAGTCATGCAGCATTACTTTGTGAACTTTGATCTTTGCTCTAAGGTGTGCAAGGTTGAAGAGTTTCCTGTCAGATCGAGTATGTAATAGGATACCTTCATAAGCTGACCTGAATGTGTGTTTTAGGACGACAGAAAAGAAGATATTGAAGAGTGTTGGAGCCAGTACACAGCCTTGTTTCACGCCGCTGTTTATGTCGAATGCCTCAGACATACTACCATCATATTCCACAGTGTCCCATGTCCCTTCATGAAATGACTTGATGAAGCTTAGGAGTTTTGGAGGGCAACCAATTAATGGCAGAATCTTGAAAAGGCCATCTCTACCGACCAAGTCAAAGGCCTTTGTTAGATTGATAAATGCGATGAAAAGGGGCTGTTGTTGTTCTCGGCACTTCTCCTGGAGTTGCCTCAGTGAGAAGATCATATCCACTGTTGAACATTTGGAGCGGAAACCACATTGGGATTCAGGGTATACCCTCTCAGCGAGCTGTTGTAGGCAGTGTAGTGCTACTTGGGCAAACAGCTTTCCAGCAATGCATAGTAGTGAGATGCTGCAATAGCTATTGCAGTCACCCTTCTTCTTGTAATGAGTTTTGATAATAGAGTCTCTCATCTCCTGTGGGACTAATCCCTCCTCCCAGCACCTACAGAGCAGCTGGTGAAGAGTGTCAAGCAGTTGGCTTCCACCACATTTGAAAACTTCAGCCGGGATGCCATCCTGTCCTGGGGCCTTGCCAGATGATATCTCCATGATTGCCTTTGAGAGTTGTTCTTTGGTGGGAATGTCATCTAACTCGAGCAATGTGGGAAGCCTCTCAGTTTGGTCAAGGGCAGAGGGTGAGACAAAGTTCGTACCACCATAGAGCTCACTGTAGTGTTCCATCCAGCACTCCATCAGTTTTGACTTGTCAATAATGGTCTCCCTGGTTGATGTCTTCAGTGGAGTGCACCTTGACTGTGTAGGTCCAATTGCCTTCCTGATGCCCTCAAACATGCCCCTGGCATTTCCAGTGTCAGCAGCTGTCTGGATCTCAACACAGAGACTCATCCAAAAGTTGTTAGCACAGTTTTTGCATTCTTCTTTTGCATGGCTTCTGGCCTCACAGAGTGCTTCCAGGGACTGTGGTGAAGGGTTACGCTGGTAGTTCTGAAGGGCAACCCTCTTTTCTTCAATTAGAGGTTGGAGGATTGTGATGTTTGCATTGAACCAATCTTGACTTTTGGGTTCCTTCTTACTGAAAGCCTGCAATGCTGCAGCATGAGTCGCATCCCTAATATGTTGCCAATGATCATCTATATCGAGTTCCTGGCAGTCCTCTAGTTTCATGCTCAGGATGTCTTTGAATAATGAGACTTTTTCAGAATAATTTTTTGAATAATACCCAATTAATATGGGTTTATTCAATTATTGCATTTATTCAATTTATTATATTTATTCAATTTATTATATGCTGGACTTTGATATTCCTAACATGATTTTTGGGTTGTAAGCAGTAAAAGAAAAAATAGTTACAATATCAATTATGAATTTGTAAATGTGTGTGTTTATATATTTAGTGTGTGTTTATGTGTAAAATAACAAGCATGAAAACTTCCACCTGACATGTTTACCATGAATTGACAAATCAGAGTATAATTGCAGTTTTGTTTTCTATTTACAGGAAAGGTTGTTCGTGCTGACATATCAGAAGGCAGTGATGGAAAGTCTAAAGGTCATGGAACAGTCCAATTTGAAACACCTCTTGAAGCAGTCAATGCAGTTTGTATCCTTTTCAATTTAGTCCGTTCAGCAATGCAAGACATTTTATTTATTTATTTGTATACTTGTTTGTTTATATATTTAAAAGAAATGGGCTTTACCATAAAGGTGGGATCGTTAAAAATTACTTATAACTGTCATTGTACAGCAATAGTCTTGACCAAATCCTTAACTATTACACAGGTGTCATGAATGGAAAGCCTTTGTACGATAGACCTATGAATGTTCGGCTGGTAGGTGTGGCTATACCACATACCTTTTTCTTTTAACAGTAATTAGTTTCAAAAAGCAAATTGTTGCATATAGTGTTGCAATAATAGTTGCAATTAATGATGTTCTTAACAGTATTCATCTGGAAAAAGAACAAAACATGTGTAATTAGATTAGCCATTTTCCGTGAAAATTCTTCACCGTGACTGGTTATTGAAATTAGATCTATCTATTATGACTTACTGGCTTGAAATTCTGGACATCTACCCTTCTGTCTTTTAAAAGGTGAAGTTAATGTCTCTTCAGAAGGTAGCATGAAAAGAAATCTTAGTAAACGATCAACATGCCGTAACAAAAGCCTTTCAGGCGCACTTGTAGGAATGCCCCTGAGTGAACAGTGGCAAAAAATTCACCGTCGAGATAATTCCGGGAAGTCGAACAAACTATCCAGAAAAACTAACTTCTAACTATGTTATCATAAATTACTCTCAACTATTTCTGTATTGATAGTGAGTATAAATATCGCAAATTACTTGTAATATTGGCCCAACATACGTAGGTTAGGGTGGAGTTTCTCACACTTCCAACTAACCAAGCTATTGTTTTCATGATAATCTGACACTGCCGAAGTCGACTGAAAAATTTTAACTCGAGCGGGATTTGAACTCGCACCTTCGGGATACCGGTCCGCCGCTCGACCTGCTATCGCTCTACCTCTAACCAAGCTATCACTTTTGTTCTTTTTGAAGGATCGTGAATCTCCTTACTTCAGCATGTTTGGTGGCAATACCAATAACGTGACTACTGCCCCTAACTTAGCTGGGATGGCAGGCATGGCAGGCATGGCAGGAATGAATCCTTTAGCCATGCTTCAGCTGCAAAGTATGGCCAGTTTGGGAAGTATGGCGGGATTGAGTGCCTTAGCGGGGATTGGTGGAATGAATTACGGTGGGTCGGCCACAGGCACACAGACTTCTGGGATAGCAACTGGTGACACCTCGACCATGTCGGGCATGACTAGTGCTATGAGTAACGCAAATCCGTATGCAAGTATGTTTGGTGGTCAGAGTTTTGGAGGTCAGAATATGATGATGCCAGCTGCTCAAACACTAACAAAAGTTGATACGACAAAGCAGGTGTTTGTTCGTAATGTAAGTGTGGGGAAAAGGTTTGTAGTTTGTGCGGAATCACACAGAAATAGACTTCTTGTTTGTAGCTTGGTTTAAACATAGGCAAGGGTGCCATTGGCTGGGTGGTATACTCAAAGTGCGCAAGGTTTTCAAGGTCTCCATCTCCTTTTGGTCCGCTCCAGACGTCTCGTTAAAACCGTGGACATGACATGGCTGGTGTTATAAAAATTTTGTGATGTTTTAAACAGTTTATTGCGGTTTGGCTTTGTTCTGCCGAGATTGTTTGATCCTTGGAAATCTCTTTGTCGCTCTTGTTATTTTGTTTTGAGAAAGATATTTCAGAGTGAAGATATTTGGCTTATATGGGAGCTTGTCTGATGATATGACATAACCCGAACTATAACTATAACTGGTGATGTTTAAAGAATTCACCATTTTCTTGGGGGTTTGAGAGAATTAGCTTCGGAAACCAGTTGCTAAATTGTATGGGTACATGCTCTGATGGAAGGTTATGGTGTTTTGTGGGTGGGAAGAAAAGGGTTTGGTTGGATTGTCTTTGGACATCAAGGATCATTGTTCCTGGTATCCAGACATTAAAAAATTGGGTAAGTTCGAGTCAGTTTGTTTCAATTTTTTTTGACTTTTCCCAGAAAAAAATTAACTTTCTGAAAAGATTTAATCGAACTTACATTTCACGGTTGAAAGGGTTGCTTCATTTTCCTTCCCAAAGATGAATGATGGAAAGATTAAAGTACACCCACGAGTTTCGCTGATTTATACCTGGTTGTCTAGTTTTCTTTGTCACTTACTTTACAGTATCTTTTGATACTTGGTACTGTTTCATCGATGATGTCATGTGGAATATTTTTTATGATGATTTGAAGACAAATTTTGTCCATAGGAAGAAGAAACAACTATTTATTAAAGTTTGTTACGGCAATAAGCTGTATTAATCAGAAGCTCTTCTTTGAAATAACTTTGTAGAACAACGCAAAACATCATGGATTACTGGGGTATAACCTTAAAACCACCAAATGGACCTCATGGTCCTTTGACATATTAACATGGTGCTTTAGATGAAAACAATTTGTAAAATGTCTTTACAATTTTATATAGCACTGAAAATGACTGTTCTGTTTGGCTGTATTTCATTTTGAGTGGTAAAAGAACTTAAGCGAGCATAACGTTTTTTTGACTTCACATTTCAAAGGATCTATCACTTAGCCATCCGTATTAAAAATTTCCGATAAAAATCTTAAAACCTGAATTTTTGGTGATTCTTAAGAAATTTCCTGCCAGCCGTCTCTAAAAAAGTTGGTGGTTTTAACGTTAAAGCATCGTTTATCGAATTATTAGTAGGATCTAAACGTGAAAATAGTCTGAACGAAACTTGATATTCAAGTTATCTGTAACGGACAAAATACGAGAAGTTTTTAATGAGCATCAGTTTTCAAAATGTCGGTTGTCGGTTTGGCTTCGCATTTTTTACGAACTAGCGGTTGTTGGCTTATAATTTTGTATTCCGTTCTTTTTAAACATTGTTCTCCCATTTACAGATTTTAGATTAATGTCTCTGATCACTTTCCTTGCTTTAGCTTCCTTGGAAAGTAACATGGCAAGAGTTGAAAGATAAATTCAGAGAAGCAGGTATGGTTGCTAAATTTTTCATTAAAATAGAGAAAGAAAGGAACTAATGCTGATTTATTGGTTATTAACCTAATAGGCCCTGATTTATTTTAACTGTTAATTCTATTTGCTTTTGATGTAATTATCAATTTGATACAATCTTACTGCAGGCGATTTATATCACTGTTGAATTGTTTCTTTTTCCACATTTTTGATTGGCTTAAAAATACCGCCGCTTCACCTACGACAGCTGTCAGGTGCCCCCTGACGTTCAAAAGGGGGAAATTGGAAGATTACGTAGGAAGGATGAAAGTTTTTACATAAGAATTTGATTGGATTCAAAAAGATTTAAGTCCTGAAATTTTAGCTCGACAGATTGACTGATAATCTAGGATTAGCACAAAGTGTCTTTATTTGTACTGGATAACTCTATCAGCTACCTAAGCTGTTCTCCCGAGAGGTAAACCACCCAACCTTCATGGGTCCAGTGTTATTACAGGAGGAAACCGGAGTACCCGGAGAAAACCTGCGATGCTTGGTAGAGTTAAACTGGACGACACTCTTCTCACATGTGACCAAGGTAATCACGTGGAGTCGGAATCGAACCCTAGTGGTGAGAGACGCGTGCACGACCACTGTGCCACCAGCGCCCCATAGCTAGCTGTCCTTTGAGCAACCGTTTCTTCTTCGTTTCACCTCCCACCATTACCTTGTATATTGCAAGTTGTTAATACTACTTATTAGTTTTGCTTTGAAAGAAATGTTGGTAAGAACTGTTTCTTAATGGCGGACTAACATGTAAACACTCGTTAAAGGCCGGGTAGTGAGAGCTGATGTTTTGATGGATGAAAAGCAAAGGTCGAAAGGATGTGGAACTGTTCTTTTTGAAAGCGCTGAAGACGCAGCAAGAGCAATAAGTATCCTTTTACTCCACGTATTCAGATTCTTAAACGACTTATGATAATCAGTATTTTTTGTCGTCTCTATTTACCTTAACATCAATACTAGGTACGCTTAACGGAACAATCATGGACGGCCGTCAAATTGAAGTTAGAATGGATCGTGGTTGAAGCTGCCTTTGTAGTTACAAGTTGTAGATTGAGGCTATTATATGAGATACGTTAGTGTAGTATTACCTTGATAAGGTTAGCTTCAACGATTATGCGCAGTGTATAAAAGATAATTCTTAAATGCTGAAAACCAAATGTTTCATTGTTTGAAGTCTTGACATTTAGTTCAAACTTTTAAGCCTGAAATGTGAACAGTATGTCAGAATATGCGTAAGTAAGTGGATTTGCTTAAACATGGGACGTTGTTTTTAATAACATTGTGTATTTTTTAGTTATGAAACTGTTTAGAATCTAATTCAGTCTTAATATATTGTGTTTTCTCCTTGCTTTGGTGGGTCCGGCGCTCTGTTTGTGTGAAAAAAATAATAAAGGAAAGAAAGTTTCCATTCAATTTGGTTTACCAAGAATCTATGAAAAAGGCCAAAATAATTGCATAAAATGTATTTCGATTTATTTTAAAAATATCGACTGGTCATGTCCTGAAATTAACCACTTTAATTTTATCCTTTAGTCGCATTGTGCATCTACCAAATTTATCACCATTTCACATTCCTTCCCATTGAAATAGTTTTTGATGTTTTGCCGTGGGAAATCAGCTTCAAATCTAATGGACTGAAAGCTGATAAGTGTTATGGACATGTTTAGGATAAAGTTACCTTGGTATAGGTTAAGCATTATGAAGATCATCAAGTTCGATATCAAGTGCCTGAATCTCATTGTTGGTTTCACAATTCATTTAATAGAAAATCTCATCCTAACACTGAACCTGATAAAATCGTAATCCCAACCTTAACACTTGGCTCTCCAACTCTTGGAAATCATTTTCCTGGACACACCCCGTCCCGTTTTCACTAGTTACCAGTGTCTTTCAAACTCAACGCATTTTCCCGCGCAAATTTGTTTTGCCGAATTAAGACAAAATGGCGACAAGAGGAAAGATAGTTACGGCTTTCAAACTTCATGGTCTGTCCTTGAAAAGGTACGTCAAATTTAGAAAAATAATAACAGAAACATCAACATTTAATCACACTTCGTCCAAATTTAGTGATGCTTCTCGTTTTCTGGGCGACGTTCTGTCAACGGTCAATGAGAGGGAGTTGGAAACCTGGCTTGATAAAATTATAGAAAGTGTTCAGAAGCAACCTCGTAAGTTTGTAATCTTTTAATTAGGAATTGTCGTTTGTATGTTTGAAGTGAAACTTTCTAGGTAGACGGGTTCTTGGTTTTGTGAGTGGAAAGAGATTTGTTTTTGTAAACATTAAGATCTATAGCCCCAACACTAACTTATCCTACCATTGGTTTAGTTTCTTCCACTCTGGTAAGCAAGGAAACCGTAGAAACTGCAGTCCAGGAATGCAGTGAAACGCCAGATGAAGACAGGTTTGAAATATTTTATTAGGCTTACATAAACAACTAAATTTCTCGATTCGTTTGAAAATGAAGGTCTTGTATAAAGCATACTATATGTACGTAAAAAATGCATAGTTGGTTCTGAAGTACTAAAAGTTTTCAATCATGAATGACAACTAACTGATATATATCTAAGTACACAAAATGCATCGCGACAGTTTCTCTACTAGTGTCTTCTTGTCCTGATAATTCTCTCTTAACATGGCAGGGGTTATTATCCTCTTCAAGGAAGCATCCACTGAAGTGTTTCAGAAATTGTTTGTTTCATGGACGTGTAATAGAGGAAACGTATGTAAAAGGGAACAACTGCCAACAGCTTTTTTATTCTGGCTGTTAAGAGATGTTCAAACCAACAGTGCCTGATCACAAGCACTTCTTAACCCATAAAGGGGCAAGGGTACACTTCAGTATTTTACTCTGGCTGACACCAGACAATTTTACTCATCACAGGGATGAGTCCCGGCCATTAAAGGCTTAATATCCAAGCTTGCTCTCTTTGCAATCAATACTGAGACTGTTATTGAAAAATTAGTTGTCTAAGTATTGTAGAAACGCTTGCCTCTGGCTATGCATTCTCAAACCAAACAACATCCTGAATTGTTTATCAGTGTAGCTCAGTGCATGTGAACGAACATTTGCAATAGGAATTTATTTTTGTCCCATTGTTGAGCAAAGATTTATTATTTTCCCTTCTTTTTCTTTACCTAGTGACAAAGCTTTTTGTGTCATCAGTGCTTTTGAGTAAGTCTTTAAAAGACATCTTGTGAAGAACTGTTAGTGTTTCAGTGAAAAGAAATTAAGTTCAGGATTCTTTTTTTTTTTTTTAAAGAGTTCCACGGTACAAATACAACCCAGACAGAAAAAAGTTTTTAAAGTTGAGTGTAAACATTTTGTTTGATCATTCATTGATGTATTCATGTAAAATGATTTCTTCAATGTTTTAAAGTATTTAAGAGGAAGTAACATGAGTTAAACAGACAGTGGTGTAACTAATAATGGGGTATACCCTCCCTAAACAATTCTGGGACACCCCTGCCTGTAAAGTAATTAATGTAATCATCAACCTATATAAGTTGGACATTTCCACAATTACAAATGTACAGGGTGATGTATCTAAGGGTTTGAGAGGCATTCCCTCAAATCTGTACTAGATATTCCCCCCAAAGTTTGCTAAGGTACCATCAAGGGTGCCCACTTGAAATGTTTTAGTTACACCACTGTGCAGAGATAAATTTATTTTGACGTGGTAACAAAAAGTTATCATGCATCAAACAATTTAAACATAGCTTAAAACATTAAACTAAAACTTAAACAAGGTAAAGGATTTGGTGAAGAGCAAGTTAGGAGTTTCTTTGCATTATTTATACTTAGAGAAATATCAAAAGCTGCATATTTACATCCCGAAGCTCCATGTAAGGCAGAATTGTTTAAAGACAGATATTCTGTTGTATATCAGGTAAGAGTCAATAATGTACATGTGTGAACACATATATGTGTTTCCTGAACTTGCTACCGTAATAGCTGATGAACCAAATGAAAAATTCAATCCTATAAAAGAGAGTTTGAATTTTGCCTAGACTTTTATCTCAATTTTCTTTCAATAAAGAAAGTATTAGTCAATATTTTGTGGAAAAAGTTCAAAATTCAAATTTTCAATGGTTATATTGGTTTGATCTCAAATCCCTTAAAGTCTGTTAAGACACCTTGGCTTCCTTCTAGTTTTTTAATGGAGTCTCAGTGTTTTGAGATCAGTGCAAGAATCCTTAATTGTGTTTGAATTAACACTTGAATGAATAAATGATTGAATTAATTAATTGATAAATCAAGTGAGCAAGCAACCAATCACTTTTTTGATCCATTTTATCCCCTTAAAGCGAACCATAAGACATGATCTGTTTGCCCCTCCTTCTGCAGCAGCCCATCCAAGTCAAAAAACAAAGAAGTATGAGGTAGGTTTGGGTTTGCACAGTAATTAAGGAGAATCAATGATCTTTTAACTGTATCAGTTTTTTACTGCATACTGAATTTAAACTACAGTGACACTATGAGATGCCTTCATGTAGCAGGTCTTGCTGCATTAATTTTTTAGCTGAGGCTTGTTGAGTATCTGCTTGGTAGTACAGCAAAGTTGGGAAAGATCATAGTGCTTGGAATGATAGCTCAAATCAAAGAGGTGACCTACAATTGTGCATTTCAAGTTTTTTCATTGGCAGTTTCCCTAGTGATATCACCACGAATGCATCACAATATTTCAATATTGTGTAATTTTAGGGGAAATATTTTTTAGAAGATTGTACTGGAGTAGTTGAAATTGATCTCTCTAAAGCTGTATCCTTTATCTCCGTCTACTTTACATTGCTGTTGCATTTAGCTCATACATATTAAGTTTTGCATGATGCATTACATGACCAGAACATGCTTTAATGTTTCTCGTTATTCTTCCTCTCTCCCCTTCTTTCCCAGTTCTTTTGTTTCTCTAAACTTTGATGTTTTAGTGTTTCCTTTACATTCTAAAGATATATCATACAGGATTATTTACTGAGAACTGTTTTGTGTTGGCAGAAGGTATTATACATACTGTACTACTAGGTTGTTATGCTTTGTTTGTGAATCATTTTTAGTTAAAAATTGTCAAAGTTCCATGGCAGAAAGGAGATAATATCTAATGAGTTAATCTTGGCTGTTTAATTTCAAAACAAGCAGTGCTTGATCTTCAGACACCATACCAGCTATTGTTCTAAGCTAATTATTTTTAATGAATTATCCAATTTTTCTGGATACCTCTACTGTAAGAATGTTGAAACATAGTGGTAGGATAAATTAGAAACTTTTTGTGCAACTTTATTTGCTTTTAAATTATGGAAATTTCACAGTCATGCCTATAGCCTGTCCTAACAGGCAATAAGAGTATTACTAGTCAGTAGTGCTAAAATATTAGGGCTGCTAAGGCTTCTTAATGTACTTGTTCTGCTCCCTTAGTTTTATCTGTAATAGTTTCAGTGGGACTAATTTCTTTGGAAAGCAATCATTTCTTATGTAAATACATTACCATATGGATGTTTTAAACACTCAAGGTCCAATAGGAGTTCTTTGTGCCTCCCTGATTGGCTATAAACTACATTATTTATAAGAACAGAAAAACTCTGTTTGAATTCCAGGAATTTATGAGGATGGTGTGTTCTGTGTTGATGCACTGGGTTGCCCTCCCTCAGAGCCACCTCAGGTCACCAGGTTAGTGTGAAGAATTACTTTAAATGTAGAGTATTACAATGCTTCTATTCAAGAAATCATTTGTAGAAAACATACATTACCTAAATGTTACCTTAAAGACAATGGCTTTACTTGGCAAAGTTAGAATAACATTAATTTGATGTTGACTCAGCACTAAACAGAAGAATAACTATTGCATTATAAACTCTATAGCATGTCCAGATTAAGTACTAGCATTATGTATCATTGTGCAATTGTGTAGGATGTGCTAAAAATAAGTCTAAGAACACTGTATTTGAAGCTCTTGGTTATATGGTTGGCAATTTACTTTCCAGTTAAGCATCTCCATTGATAGAATTTGAATCAAGACTCATGTGATTAATTATTTCTATAAATTATTATTTCATAGAAATTATTTTGGAAATATTAATTTTTTTGGAGGTCCATCAACAGTTGCTGTCAAGGCTTCTGTAAGTTCAAACACATTGTTGAGAAGAATTGTAGAATTTCTTCCCATGACTAACTGGCTAAATGCTGCTTTTGTCTATGACTAATGTTTAAAATTTAGGCAAAGCTGAATGCAATAGAACAAGAAAACCAAGATGCAATGTTTGTGATAATGTCAGATGTGTGGCTAGATCTACCAAAGGTACAAAATGAAATCAGAGTTTTTTTGAAAAATCAACCCTTGAATGTAAATAGCTCATCTACTGTAGATAAATTAATTCTAAAAGGTCTTCTCATATTGGGGAGTTTCTGTGCATTTTTTAATAAGGGCTTAAAAATGCTTAAATTTGAGGCAACATTTATTGTATGCAGGAACATAAACACAATGATATAAAAGATATTTGATACTTCATTGGCAGAGTTAAATAGACAGCAATTGAAAAGCTTGGTAGTGAATCACTACTGAAGCTGAAATTCTAGAAATCTCATGTGTTCAACTTCAGCACTCGACCAACATTTTCAGTTTTTTTTTATGCATCACTTTTCTTTTAATCCATCACTTTTCTTTTAATTCTATAACTACCAGTCATAATTTGACAGGATTTTACTCAGACTCTGAGGACATTTGTATAGAAAGGGATAAAACATGCATTCTCTTTCCAAAAAATTTTATATCAGTTGCATTGGAAATCAGACGAAGATTTATGATTTTTTGGGACAAACGGTTAGGTTTTATGAGTACTTTTTTTTTTTTTCATTTTTTGCCTGTTTCAAAATCTGAAAAAAATTGACCATTTTAAATGGGGAAATATGCACCCTATACCTCTGTTGCGGGTGTGCCACTGATGCAGACGGGAGTTTGTTTTGATTACCCTGTTCAATTGTTTATTTTATAGGTAATGGATAAACTAAGAATTCTTTTTAATGGTTATTCATCAATGCCTCCAACATTGTTTGTATTTTGTGGAAACTTCATATCAGAACCCTTTGGTCCAAAGCACTCACGACTATTGAGAGGTGACACTTAACTTTATTGCTTATACATGTTAATTGAATGGTTGTGATCTGAGGCAACTAATGATATTCATACTCGTGTACTTATATATACTAATAAAAACTTATTTTTCTGCTCTCCTTAGAATCTTTCAACAATCTTGCTGCCCTGATTTTGGAATTCCCATCCATAGTGGAAAGGTAAACAGAATTTTTGTAAAGTTGGGTATCTTTTGATAATTATAATAACAGTAGAAAGCCAAAATTGAATTGCTTTTAAAGGTAACTATTGTGTAAAACATTCGAATCAAAAATTGTTGATAGTCCAGGCTGTGACTGAAACATTTTGAGTATTTGCAATACATAAATACAAAGTCAGTATCTAAATAGATATGCAAGTCAAGCTTGTAAATAAAACAAGGTTAAAAATTATATCTTCGATATTCTGAGAAATCCATTTTCTTCTTTTGGTACCATTTAAAAAACAGTCTGTACATTTTGTTCTGAATTTTAGCACACCTGCTAGATGAGAAAACACTGAATGCAAAATGAAAACAAGCAAATATGTCATTGCCAACCTTTTTAAAAACTCATTGAATTGTGTAAATGCAGTCCTAAGGTTTGCTACTTATTTTTGAGTGGTACACTGATCAGTCATCAGTGCATGTATTTCTCTAGAGAGGTTAGTTTGGTGCAAATTCAAAGCTTTGGTAACTGTCAAGATGATTGGGATGCCATCTATATATTATGTACTTCCAATATTATAGACTGAACTGCACTATCATTATGCCCACCACTCTGCTCCCATAGTGACCAATTCTGTGTATTATCATCAAAATAAATTATGCATCCCTGCTTTTGAAATAAAGAAGTTAGATGTCAGAGAGACCAAGTAATTGTACACTACATGTGGTGTACAATTTACACATCAAATACAAAAAATATGTGCATTTTATGAAATGTTGTGCAAAAAGTTCTTGACAGATAGATGACCAAACATGCAATTCCTTATTCCAGAGGAAAAACATACATTTTTCTCTTGCTTGTCCCTACTACAGAATGTCTATTTTGTCTTTTTACAAACAGCAGTCGATTTGTGTTCGTTCCTGGACCTCAAGACCCAGGGCCTGGTAACATTTTACCAAGGTTTGAAAAATATAAAGCATTGTAGAAATCTATTTGCCATAATAACACTCTCAGAACTAGTTAAAAGTAATAACATTGGGCATGGATGAGTCACCCTCAGGAGCCCTTTATTATTTGAACCCTACATAGACCTGTACACAGAAAACAGTATGTGTGCTAAAGAGGCAAGGTGGTTATTTTCATAATATTATCAATGCACTAATGTCCATGCTGTCAATCCAGTCATAATGCTCAACAGTCTAGCATGAGGAACTTATTTCTCCAATAAGCCAGTAAACATGCAAAGCAGCTAAGTGGCAGCAATGAATTCATGATTAGCAAATGCAATATTTAGGGGAATTCTGGAGATGAAGGACTGGCAGCCAACTAATAGTACAGTAAACTTGGCAAGAAAAATCTTGTGCAGCCTGGTGTTACATATATAATTCATTACTGAAGTCTTCAGTCACATACTTCATTATTTTGTGCTTTTCTAAAAGCAATATTCTTTATTTGATAACAGGCCCCCAATTCCCTCAAGTTTAACCAAGGAAATCAAATCCAAAGTTCCCTTTGCAATATTTGGAACAAACCCTTGCAGGTAGAGTGTATTGAGCATGTTGGCATCCAGTTTTGTCTTCTAATGGTTACTGTTTATATCAAAATAAGTTTCACTGCCAAGCTTTACTGGGAAATACTTTTGCACCCTTACAGGATTCAATACTGTACACAAGAAATTGTCATATTCAGAGAAGATTTGGTCAACAAAATGTGCCGTAATTGCATCCATTTGCCTACTGACCTGGGAGACATACCTAGTCATGTAAGAGAAATTATAAGTTGTTGCTTACAGTCGTTATATCAATATATATAAAACTTGTAAATATATACATAACTATAAATACATATAGTCAAATATAATATCCTCTTGCTCACCCTCACTTTGCAGGACTATGGTATAAGTTACTCATCTCACTAAAGTATTGCAATTATACCACATCTGTACATTCCACTTTTTAGTTGGTCAAGACAATAATATCACAGGCTCACATATGTCCTCTTCCACACCATGCTCGACCAGTTTACTGGAACTATGACAATGCACTAAGAATATATCCTGTTCCAGACTTGGTAAGTCAGTTGTTTGAAAACCATTATACAAGGATGATAACTATATACAGCTTTTGAGTGCTCACATACTATACTCTTGTCATTTGTAGTGGTTGCTTTTAATAGTCTGAAGTCACTTTTATAAGTAATCAAATTAAATTAACAATGAGAAAATGTCATAATTTTCATGTCATGTGTGTGCCTTTGGCAAAATTTTACATAGTTCTACTGTGTAATTAGTATTGAAGTATATAACCCAGTTAGCCACCTTCTGTTTTGGTCTTTGTTTTGCTGCAGATCATTCTTGCTGATAAGTATCATTCATATGTTCAACCAACTACTCTGGATTGCACATGCTTAAATCCTGTAAGTCTTAATAAAGTACTATTAAATAATGTCATGGGAATTTATCTTGAAGGAACAGTGTGGAGCAATTTGATATGCATGGGTTTGAATGATAGATTTTTAGACTTCATTATTCTCAGTAGAACTCAGATGAATATGTGTGATGTCATATGCAAAAAAAATAAATATGATGCAGCCATACTTAAGAAAAAGGTAAAATTATTTTACTTGCTCATTTACTAAAAGGGTTCATTCTCAAAGAATGATTATTGCTTCAAAGTTTACTGGCCAGCAACTAGAGAAGTGGAGGAAAGGTAAGCATATTACAGAAAAAGTGCTTTTTGTGCTATTTGTGGGAACTGGGATTTTGATTCTAGAAGTCCCTTGAAGAATAATTTAACAATTAGTTACATTAAGAGGTAAATGATTAAAGTAATTAATTTGGTAAACATAGACCAATTATCACTAAGCCTGAGGTGCCTAATTGTTGTGGTAAAATATCAAGGGTGATCATTTGTCAGATACAAGGAATGATAGCAGGAAAATTGCTTGATTTGCCATATTTATAGCCATAAACACAAGCAAAAGTTCAGGGTTTGCATACTTGTGTTGTTTTGGAAGAGTATTTCACCTCATTATTTCTTACCCTGTAACATGAAGAAAATCAAGATGCCAGACCAGAGAGTTTAACAGTGAAGTCTGCAGAATACTTGATTTGTCATCTGACAGACTTTGACCCCATTAGATGACATGACAAATTTTTGAATTGGAATCATAGATTTATTTCTTTAGAAATGCTGTATTTGTAGAGAGTTATATTTTAAGACTTCACTTTCAAGCTTTCTGGTTTACCTTTGCACCAAAAAGGCACCCCTAAATCTCAGCTGAAAATGCCTGAAAAGTGGCTGTTAAACTGTTATGAACATCTTCCCCAAGGTAATCATGACACAACTGATGAGATAAACAGTTCACCTTCACCAATCAGGACAAGGGAAACTCTGTGATCATCTGACATTTTACTGAAAAAATAACATGGTACTTCAGTCTTGATATCTTTCATACAGTTTAAACCACTAATACTGTTTTATTTATTTTTAAAGCAAAATTCAAGAATAATTTTTCCATGGATAAAAATCATATTTAAAGAGATCAAAAGATAAGTCAACAACATGGCATTGCAACTGCAAGTGATGTATATAATATTAACAATATGTATTGAAAAACACATACATTGCAACACAAGTTGTGTTCTACAGAGCACATCCTTGAACAAAATGCCCAACAAATTAGGTCTCCAGTCTGTCTCAAATGTTTTGTCTTTAAAAAAATCTCTACCCTAATATAATTACAATAAATTATATCAAGTTGTACTTTCTCTTTTCTCTCTATTTTGATGAATCAGTTTGGATATAAACACCTTCCTGAAAATGAGAAAGAAGAAGACAAAATTAAAAAGGTGAACAACCACATTATCAAAGACCATTATTTGCATGCTGATCCAAAAAATGTCAAATTAAGCAAACTTATAAAACTGTATTCTTGACATTTCAAAATCCAAGTAAAAACAGGATGGTGCTCTTAAGGGGTTGGTCTCATGTCAGGCATAATTATATTATACCATCTGACACCATAAGCTGGTTTAAAGTGTTACAAATAGAATGACTTTGTCACTTGTTAGAGTTTCTGTTTTGTTGCCTGAACCTCAGTTCAAGTTACCTCAACTTCTATTCAAGCTACATGGCATGAATAACAAAAAACCCAACTCTAATGTAAACTAAACATAGGGATACCAATAAACAATACACTGTTGAACCATCACTCAGGTGAACCATCATCACTCAATATCTCAGTATAACTAAGGAAATGCTGTGTGCAAAGACATCCTTTTGGGTTGCAACTATGCTAATCAGACCACTGCCAGAGTAATCATGATAAATATTAAAGCTAAATTAAGCTATACAAGACCAACCATTGCTTTCCATTCATTCCCAGGTTCTGTGTGTGAATAAGCACTGACTTCACTTTGGCCATTGATAGGCCTTCCAAATGTTTCTCCTGAAATATGCAAATACCTGTAAAGGTATAAAAGTAGTTTTATTTTTCTAATTGTGAGTTTGTACGATGATGTGGGCCCAAAAGGTGATCACTAAAATCAATTCACTTACTTCTTTGTCAGTGTATGCTTAAAGCGGATTTTATCATCTCTGTTCCAATATTTTGTTGAACAAATTACAGACCAATGGTCACCATCATCTCCGACCCCATTTTCACCAAAAGCACTCACCTCTTGGTTATTAGAAAGAGGTGAGGTAAATAAATGGCTGTGAAGGAAACGTTTGGTCATTTGATGGTACAAACGGATTGTACTTCCACACTTGACTGGATTCCTGCATGTTTATAAGCACAAACAATTGCATCAATACCAGGAACTGGAGCTTAGGGTTCATCAGACATTCAATATTAAATATATTTTATATAATTTTTTTTTTTTTTGTTTTTCTGAGGTTTTTTCTGTTTTTCCAACTTTAATTTTTGTTTTCATTGAAACCTACATCGAATAAAATTAATTAATTTTGTGTCTTAAGTGTGGTTTGTATGCATGGTTATTAAAGCAAAGCTCACTGCTATAGTATAACAAAGCTTCACATGGTACGCAACAACCAATCTAAACTTGCAAAATGTCAGTGTTTGAAAATTGACCATGGTCATTATTTTTAATTACTTGTACATGTACCAAGAAATAACTGCATCAGCATGGTATTTTTGCTTGAGATTCATGGTCACCTAGTCCTTTCAACTTGAGTCTTTGGGCAAGTAAATGCTTTTGACATTTTACATATCTAATTCTTTGTAATTAGTTTATTACAAATGATTCTGTAATTTTTCTTTTCATTATTAGACATTACCCTCTTTTGCATGGTACACCAGTTTTTCCTTTTATAATCCATAAGCTGTTTATATCATCCTGAGCACCAACACCAGTGACAGACTAAAAAATAAAACTCTGAATTAAAATCTAAAACTGTATAGTACCCACGCCATAGTGAATTGCAATGATGATGGTCTATTGCCAGAAGCCTATTTGCCAATTAACATCTGGATAACATCATTGCTGTTTCTAAGAGCATACTGGTATACAAATTAGATCTCATCCTCACAACAATCACTTTCTGATAAAGACACTGTTGACAGTGTCATGATGTCAGGTCATGACCCATAACATTTCAAGCTTCATTCAGAACTTTTTTAGCCAATATGACGTCAAATTAATTGTATAAGTTAAACCTATGTCAAGAACTTCAAGCTTGTATGTGAAAGAATAAAGGAAAGACAGTATGTTTCCATGTGACCAGATCTTATTCCAGTACATCTTTTATTCAAGTTATTTCTAGATTATAGCTTTTTTCCTAGGATGATAAAAGACTGAATGCCATACAATTGAAGCCTACTTAGCAGACTTTACATTTTTAAATAATGCTTTACGCTCATTTTTAAAATTGTACAGATTAAATTTACATTAATATTATATTTTTATGTAAATAATTACATAGCATGTTAATATTTAGTATAATATTAGTATATTAATAATGTATACTGAACTATATATGGAAGTATTGTTTAGAAATTAAGTAAGTTTAGATATTCCAACAGTAGGAGAGACAGGTCTGACCACAGAACACAAGGGGGTACCATATTTTTTATGCTAACCATTCTTTAGAGCACTGAAATTATTTAACTTATCTCACAAAAATTAGGTACATAAGTATTCACATGAATTACCACGCTTTTGCAGATGGTAGCTGTATAGTTAACTTTGCACTGGGAATACTGTATTATTATGATCCAGTTCTTCTTGTAAGTCAATTTATTTCAATTATATGCCAACCTGTTGTCCTGATCCAGACCCATATTTAACTTCATGTGAATGCAATCGTACACTGTGGTAAGGGTTAAGAAGCTTCACTGCACTGCCACAGGTTACATGTTTAAATTCTGCTCAAAGATAAACGAGGCAATTTAGTTCGTTAAAGTGCAAGTCAAAGTGCCTCACCGGCTCTCTGGAACCAGGCAAATTTTGACACAAGTTTATTAACAGAAGCTGTCACTCAGACATTTCTTAACCCAACTCAATAGCACACTTACCATTTGCTACATTAGCAAAAACAGAGACATCACATATCAAAAACCTAGATAAAAACGTTACAAGTACATTGAAAAAACGAGACATGCTGTTTAGCTTATTGTGACAACAGCTTGTTCAGCTCGCCGAAGCCAGTTTGGCATTTGCGTGGTGTCCCTCGTGTTGCGAGTTACCGGTGTTGTTTAAGCTCGTGGTGCAACATCATTGGTTGGTTTATACGGATCTCTTTTTATGGGCGGCAGAGCAATCCACGGGAAAAAACCTAATAGGTTAAAAGCCCTGCATGAGTCCCCCTAATGCCCCGAATTTCCCCCAAACACTTCTTTCGCTAAGATTGTCCTCTTAGTTTCATAATGGCTAATGGCGTTGGTGTTGCGACGCTAGTTGAAAAAGGAATAAATGTTGGATAAAGTTTGGCATAAGTTGTATCAGCTTTCCTGGCAATGCAATGGTCTGCTCTCGTATGTCTCATTATTGTTATCGTCTGTGGAGTGACTGTGATAAGCGTTTTGGCCTTCACATTCTGTGCAATTGTTTCATTCATTCTTGCTCGAAACTTATTAGGAAGTGATGTTGAGTTGGACTTCACTAGAGTATTTATATACAAGGGTCAATCGCCTACCAAACTAAGGAATGCTTCCAGTGTAATTAACAAGCGTTTCCTCAAGCTTTAGCTGAGTGTAGAGAAACTGCAATTAAGAATATTTTGAGGGATTTTGTAGTTCTTGTTTCAAAATGTCGTGTCGAAGAACGATTTGTCGTTGAAACGCGAATGCTTTTGGAAGAAGCATACAGAAAGTCTTTACGAGGAGGTAGTTCGCACGGATGTGTCCACATTCGTTGAGAAACTCTGTATCGTTTTGCACAAGCATTTGGCTGCCTACCGGGTTGCCAAATTGTCTTTGGCCAAAAACCACGAAAAATTTAAATTCAATGCAGTTAAATTTTCAGAGGTGTACCGATCTTTAGAGAGAAGCCTCGCGTTCATTCAAATAATGAGCTGCAATATCTGAGAACTGTGGCTGATTTACTATTACACAGACTGGTGAAAAAGAGCGCGTTGGATTGTGACACTGGTCGTTTCATCTTGAGGGAAATTTTAGCTATTAATTTGTTTTTTGCCTCTTGTTGATTCTCTTTCTGATCCTGATTTCTTAAATGTGTCAATAATTAATGTATTTGGGGATGAGGGACAAGAATTTCAAAATACAACTCAAAGTGAGAGCAATAACATCTCTGAACGAATTACCAAACTAGCTTGATGTTGATGGAATGCCCAGGGAAAAGACATCAGATTGTGATCCATATAGTAACAGTGGTTTTACTGGAGATTCATTGGATGCTGAACTATCAACTGAATGCAAGTTGCAGAACATGGCAGTTATAAACCCAAATCATGAGGAATTTATTGAGGTTTCAACAGAACAGAGTGGTAACTCAAAAAAGATAGGCAATATTGAACCACTAAAAGTTCAAAGCAAGATTGTGCTTCTAACTATTTTGAAGTAAA